>CM076580.1:1628469183-1628712224 GCA_034641835.2 Pinus albicaulis | reverse complement strand
TGATATCTTTCATGTTGTGGAGCGATAAAAAGGTGTCTTTGTAACTCCTAATTACCTCACATTAATTGTCAACCCAGGGACGACTTTTTGTTTCAAGAGTGTACTCAGTCTGAGGCGGCTATTTACTCAAGAGTAATGTTTTGCATTATAGTGCTTAAAATCCAAAAGTAAATGAAAGCTGGAAATAAAATCTACTTACAACAAAGCACTTTAAGACTTAAATCATGCATTCGGAAAAATAAGCAATGTATCAGTCAAGGGTCCAGTAACAATAACTCATCCCTTTGGAAACTGATGTAACCAAAAGTAATCAAGGAACAAATCATTAATCTGGGGACTAGACAGCAAATGCCAATGCCCACTACAGTTTCAGATCGTTCTTCACACCAAAGCAAAGATAATGCAAATAACAGGAAATGGAAAGCTGCTATTGAAAGTAAACTAGGAAAGCTCTTTAAAAGCAAACTCTTGCAATTAATCAACCAAACTAAACAGCGAAGTAAATGGACAGCAAACTTATAATTAAAGGAATTAAACAACGAATCATATTTAATAAATCTGGACAACAAACTCTAATTAGTGGAATCGAATAACCAACAATCTGAAATGAACAGCGAAGCTTTACATTTGAAATGAGCAGCATAACAATATACGTTGAGAAGGATAATAATCTCTGTTATGATGGAAAAGAACAACCACACGATTCAATCTCAACTTGTGCAATAAAACAATTTCATAAAATATCATAACAGCTTGCTGCAAGAACATGAAACTGTAAGGCAATACGATTCAAAGAAATAGGAACTAAATCAAACCATCACACGGCGGAAATTGGAAAGATATGATACAACAACAGCATACTCCACCAGAGGCTGGGCCCTTAGCCACCAGCGGATGCTGCTGGGCTACTTCAGATCAGGTGAATGAACAACAACCCTTTTATTTATTCATCCTCAAATTGTGAAATCATTACAATAGCAAAAGCTTTGAAGATTACAATGGCAATGCAACAATCCCTATCCTATCATGAATAATCCATCATCATTCTTGAATCTCTAAGTCTGAATCCTCAATTCCATCATTCGAATCCATCTCGAATCATCCTCAAAGTCCTTCCCCCTCTCTGATCTCTGTTCTGATTTAAATACAAAGAGAGAAGAGAGTGGTTACAATAGAGATAATTACAACATGATTCTATTACAAAATTGGTTTGCTTCTAACCATTTGATCAACAAGAGCAAGGCGAATTTGGCTTTGCAGCTGAGATTTGGAGGACGGCCGCAACAACAAATCTGAGAAAATCGTGCTCAAAGAACCCTGCGTTTCTCTTAGTACAAGCCGAATTTGGGCAAACCGTTCTTATTAAAGTTAATTGGGTCCGTTCTGGACAAAACCCATGTTCCGGATTTTCCAGATTCTTCTTCATTTGCTCAGAATCTCAACCGCAAAATCGTCACTTCTTATTCCAGCGAATTTCTGAGTTGGCACTTTTAATGATCAAATCTTCAATCTGAAAATTATCTCGGAGGCTAAAAATGGTGAATAATGTTACAACTGATCTATTAAAACTATCATTGATAAAATCATACATAATCATCCATTTATTAGAAATAAGGGAGAATAAATAATATTCATTCATAAGAGCATAAATCATTATAAAATGGATTTAAATAATAAATTATAATAAATGACGTGATGAAGAATGGTAGAAATGGGTGGAATAAGCGTTCACAAGTGATAATAATAATGGCATATTAACGGCCCAACATACCCCCACACTAAATATGTTGCATGTCCTCATGAAACGAAAACTGAATATATTGCATGTCCTTATGCAACCCAAAGACAAAAACCCATGTGTTAACCAAGCAATAAAAAATATGTTCATCTCAGCTCATGAAATTGATAGAACAAATGAATTCTTCCTTAATTAATGAATATTCAATTTTAGCAATCTTTATGAAGGCATAACAATTTTTACATTGACATTCAACTATATGTATGAAGTTGCAACAAAATATGATATAAGTAACAGCAAACTTCATTAACCATTTTCTCAAAAACTACAAACCAGCTTTTGTTGAAATTTGGCAAGTAAATTTATAATATATGAATGCCTTTATGATCCAAAAATCAGACTGTTTTGATGCATGGATCATGAGATATAAACAAAATGGCTGTAGGTGAGAGTGCATGATTTCCGAAATTTTATGAACCAATTTATCTTGAAATTGTCTGGGTTTGTATTAATGATACGTCCGTGTTTTCCAAAAATCACAAGAATTGAGTTCATAGTTTTAAAAATATTATGGAAATCAATTTCTATACTGAAATTGTGTGCCTTAAATGAGAAAGAAAATAGAAAACATCCATCATGCGTAGCAATTCCTCCCCCTCTCTGAAAAATTAGCATGCCCTCATGCGATGCTAGAAAACAAATAGAGGTGGTTGCTACCAGCTGTTGAATTCTATGCTTGGTGTAAAACAACATGGAATAAGGGAGGTGTTGAGAATGAATAAGAATAGCAATGGATGATAAAGAATATGAATAACATGGTCATAAGAAAGAAATGAATGAAAGGAACGCTCCCCCATACTCGAAAATGATATGCTGCTAAAAAAGGGAAAGTGGTAAAGATGTGGAATGAAGGATGATAAATAATGCTCAAAATGGATTTTCATGAAATTCTCCTAAATTCGTAATAAATCAGAAAATTATGCTATTTTACCTCAAGTTTTACCTCCAAAAATGTGGAATGACATATATGTACTGGCAGGTGTTGAAGCTGATGTAGGCAGAGTTGGTGCTGAAAGTGATGCAAAAGGTAGAATCCAGGTAAGCAGATCATGTCTGAAGAATTGTTCACGTGCGCGAGCCTCTTCTGTTAAGTGCAATAGTGTGGTCATGCTATGAATAGAATTCTGCCCATACTTGTTGCTTTCCTGCAAACAAAGCACTATTTGGCATACAATGTTCTTGAATCCATAGTGTAAGCAATAGATAAGATACATGCAAATATTTCAATCAGAAAAACTTATGTATACATGCAATAATAATATTTTGGAAAATCAACAAGTAATGGCAGAGTGCAGTAATCATATCGCATGCAATCCCATAATGCATACATTCCCCCCCTCCAATTGGAAAAGGAATTCCATGACCATAAAGCATATGAGAGGTGTTGTGCTGATGGCAAGGCAAGGGAATGAACAATATAGCAGTGAATGAAGCAGAGTACACATATCAATGATAGGATAGCGGGAGTTATGGTTATAATGAGAGCAGAGTGTGTAAAGATAGTTATGAATAAAATATAGGACGCTTTGGATTGATGATAAGTTATGAAAAAGAACAACAATGTGCCAAAAAGATGCTTTACTGATAGTATGCTAGCTGAAAATGATGTGATTGATCATAAAACAATTTCTCATGCATAAAGGTTCAAAACAGGGAAAAAGTTAAGGAAATAACTTCTCTGATAAAAAGAAAAAAAATAAGAAAAGGGTATTATGATAATAATTGACGATAAGATATAACTTCAATACCATAAGCAGAGCCGCTGCTGCCAGCAGGCGTCCATAGCCTCGGCAAGGTTGCTTTTTAACCCATATGAGCCAGGATCCTCAATTTATAACTAGAGAGTTACAGTGATGTTCTACAGAAGAGATCAGTGTGCTGGCGTGGTAACCAGATAACCACACTGCCATTCACTGGGATGTAGCAAAAGTGATCAGGCCGGCTCGTGATGAGACCTCCTGTTCCAAGGATAATTTGACTATCCCATGGATCATAACCCTGGTGTGGTGGCCATAATGGGAATGTCACTTTCTTACAACCTTATGAACATGGTAGGCTGGCTCGTAATGAGACCCCCTATCCTCCATCTATGAACAAAATTTTGTTGTTATTACACAATTTTATGATAAAAAGAGAGAGGCTCAGTACTCCTTAAGAGCAGGGATGGTGGAAGAAGTTGAACATGTCAATAGAAAAATATACCCATAATCTCATTTATTACAGACAGAGAAGATTATAATCCAGAAGGGTGGAACCAACATGGTATTAAGATGATCAATCAATATCATGTTCAATAGAAAACAATGCAGTAAAGTAGTATATAAATAATTGTGTCCCTTTTTAAAAATAATCTATCATCAAGGAGTTGTCATGTTAAAGATCATAACGTGAAGGATATTAACTCGCTTCAATAGAATCCATAATTCTTGTCCTCGTAAAAATAGTGTACTTCATGCCATGAAGGGGAATCTGTAAAATGTGGTTGAGATGAACTAGGAATAGTCCCACAAGAGGAAGGAAGGGTTGCTTTCGAAAATAATCCCAAAGTGTTGCTCTTTTGAATAAACAGCAAAAACACTCAAAAAGTGGTGTCCCTTAAAGGAAATGCACACAAAAAAACAAAAATACACACAAAAAAAGTGTGAAAATGCAAATGTCGATCATAAAATGCAAACATGCAAAAAAACAAATTCGCTGTTCACAGCATTGATGCTGAGGATGAGTTACACTTTGAATGAAGAAACACCTGAAACACAAAATATAAGAGAAATTAGAAAAGAAACAACATTTTATTTAAAAACAATATGTAAATAACTAAATTAAGTTACAACAGCTATGATGTTATGTCAAAAAAATGATCTCTTTGAAAAATGTTTTGGCAGCAGGGATAAGACATGAATCTTCAAATTGAAATCAATTCTTCATTTGTTCTATTATGAATCCGTTGGGTAATGAGTTGGATGAAATTCTTTTGTTTTATTAAAATTTGTTTCAAGAATCACTCGTCCATAAATTGACCTTCTTTTTCTCCTAGGACCTGCAAAAAACGAGTATCTACCTGCAATAAAACATTAAATCATGGAGAAAGAGAGGTGATCGGGCTCCCCTAATCCAAGAATTATGCAAAAACAACAAGTAGTTACTCTGTAGAACAAATCCATTGAGAAAATAACAAAGTGAAATTTATCTGTCACCTGCGGGAGAGCAGTGGCCAATCATGCTAACCTGCAGTGTTTTAATCACAACTTCTTTGTTTTTCATCGAAATTGAGTGATTCCAAAGCCAAATGAGAGCTAATTCAAAGGTTTATCTCCAGTAGCAACAGGTTTTAGAAATTCAATGATATGATATGTCAATTTTAGTTAGAACAGCCTGCATAACATAGTCATTTTCAATTACCCAATCTAGACCAACGATTGATATTTCAAGCATATATTCTTCGTTTGATGTCGGATTCAAATGATTAAAATTGGAAATGAAAGTAGATTCATTTATTTATCTCCAATAGAAACAGGTTTTGAAGAAAAGAAGAATTGATAGGTCAAACACTGTAAGGAACATCCGGAAAAACAGAGTTTTAAGGGTGCTGATTTACGATAGACAGTCAGTATTTTGATCATAACTTCCCCATACGATATCAAAAATGAGTGATTCAAATTGCATTGGAAACTAGATTCATAGGAGAATCTACCATAGAAACAGGTTTTAAAAATATGGTCATTTAGGCCTCCAAAAACTGACTGTCCCAACTCTGTTCCTGAGCTGCCCGCTAGACATCCGGTCAATGTTTTGGTTCTAACTTTTTCGTTTCAAATCCAAATTGACTGATTCAAATTGGGTTAGAAAGTAGAAATCAAGGGCTATCTAGGGTAGAAACAGGTTTTAAAAATATTCATTTTTGGTCCCTCAAAACATGACTGTCCCGATTGTTTTTCCAGAAAGTTCATCAAGCCCGCAAGCCAAAAAAATGATATTCAAGCATTTTTTCAAATTGGTGATAAAAAATGAATATAAGTGTTTATAGAATTGTTATTTGCAATATAATTCATCTACATACACAAATAAATTGAAATATTTATCACCGATGTTGATTTCGATAGCGTGTTGCAACAAAAAAACAACTATTTTTACAAAAAAAACAAAATGCATTTATTTATGTCCTTATTTTATTTTATTTTATTTTCTCCACTATCCTACTCTTCTTTGAGAATCGAATATGTTTATGTATAAGAGTATTTCCAGTGGAACCATTTTAGAAATAAGGCTTCCAATATATACATACCCAAATTTGAAAAATGCATATTAATGAAAATTAGGGTATGAGAAGCCAACTTCCCTTGAAAAAATGGTATCAAAAATTGTTGAAGCATAGAGTGATGATGCAAACACGTGATGGAGTGAAACCAATCTTCAATATATCCGTTACTTTATTGATTTCCCATCATACCATGAAGTTCTTGAGCTTTTAAAATGGTTTGTTGGTGCAACCTAGAAGAAACCTCATTTGCTTCCATAGTTTCTACAATTTTTGAATTTGAAACATTCTGAATCTCATTGTAAGTTTTCTCTAATGGCGCATGTGAGATAGAATGGGTGGGAAGGGTGGTTAAATTTGGCAGTTCAACACTGTAAGTATGTTGTACTGGTTTATTGCGGTGAGGGTGTGGAATTAGTTGAGCAGGAAATTGTGTATGGAATGGAGCATTGTGATGATGTGGTTGGTTGGGTTGAGTGGATAAATTTGATATGCAAGCAGGATGTTGTGAAAGAGCTAGTGGAGAATATGGAGAATGTGCTTGTGCTACAAGATGAGGGAGAGTAGTCATGCAATCATAAGGTGAACCATGCCAAACTTGTAGATAAGATTGGTGGTTATATTGAAATTGACATGGCTGCCCTAGAACATGAGTATTCCATAATGGATTATGCAAGTAAGAGAATGGAGAAGAAGTGTTTTGAACCATACCTGCTGACCTTGTTGTAGCTTCCTTATCTCTTTGATATGCTACTTCCATCCTAGATAAGGAAGAGTGAGTATCTATGGGCTGCTCCTTTCGGTCATGAGGGAAAAACACTTCATCAAATTCTTCATTTTTATGAACCTGCAAAACGTCCAATTTTGAGCTTAGAGAGCTAATAAAATCAACTTTAAAATTTTCAAATAAATCATCGATTTCAGCTCTTATGTCTCCTATTCTTGTAGCAGATTTGGAAAAGAAAGAACAAACATCTCTAGAATTCTTACCAGCCTTGGAGATTCCTCTTGAATACCTTATGCACAACTCACAAACATCATCATATGATAACTCAAAAACATCACCTTTTCCTATCAGATTTAAGAGTTCTAAAAATTCATCTTTGATTCCTTTAAGAATGAGTGTTTTTAAGATCTCTTTCTCCAAATGCTTATATTTTGATTTTTGAAGGTTGTATTGAAATCGATCTACATAGTCCTCCAAACTTTCATCTTCCCCTTGTATCATACCGAAAATATCTTCATTGGATTTGCAATAGTCTTGGTACTTCTTCAAGAATATGTTCTTCATGTCCTCCCATGATCGGATGCAATTCCCACCTAGGCTCATGAACCATCGGAGAGCTGCTCCTTTTAGAGTAAGAGGAAACACTTTCAATCTTTGATCATTAGTACAATAATCATATCCTCTACAAAGTATTTCGAACTCAAATAAGAATGTATCTGAATCTTCATTTGCTAAACCAAGAAAATTTGGTAAAGATGGGGGAATTATGTGCATTTGTATCACTCCTCCTAGATCTTTGATAGGAAATTCAAAAGTAGAAACGTGAGCCATTTCTTACCATAGTATAAGATGTTCTTCATGTGTTTCTTCGAGGCTCCTTCTTCAAATGTTCCTGTCAATCGGTTAGTGAAATGGGTGGTGCTTACATCACCACTTGAATGAAATCATGTGATTCATTTTTCAAAATTTCTATTTTTTTCCTAATCATTCACACAAAAATTCAAACATCTATTTCTACCCAACAAAGCAACAAAAAATCTGTTAGGAAAGCGGATAGTGGAGCAGGGCTTTTACATGCTCCGCACGTAGGTTCTTACCTTCCGTTTTTAAGATCCAACTCTTCCCTAGCAGGCACTCATCATATTCACACTACTCTTTAGAAATGGCTACACTCTCCCCGGCAACGGCGCCAAAATGTGGAGCGATAAAAAGGTGTCTTTTTAACTCCTAATTACCTTCACATTAATTGTCAACCCAGGGACGACTTTTTGTTTCAAGAGTGTACTCAGTCTGAGGCGGCTATTTACTCAAGAGTAATGTTTTGCAGTATAGTGCTTAAAATCCAAAAGTAAATGAAAGCTGGAAATAAAATCTACTTACAACAAAGCATTTTAAGACTTAAATCATGCATTCGGAAAAATAAGCAATGTATGAGTCAAGGGTCCAGCAACAATAACTCATCCCTTTGGAAACTGATGTAACCAAAAGTAATCAAGGAATAGATCATTAATATGGGGACTAGACAGCAAATGCTAATGCCCACTACAGTTTCAGATCGTTCTTCACACCAAAGCAAAGATAATGCAAATAACAGGAAATGGAAAGCTGCCATTGAAAGTAAACTAGGAAAGCTCTTTAAAAGCAAACTCTTGCAATTAATCAACCAAACTAAACAGCGAAGTAAATGGACAGCAAGCTTATAATTAAAGGAATTAAACAACAAATCATATTTAATAAATCTGGACAACAAACTCTAAGTAGTGGAATCGAATAACCAACAATCTGAAATGAACAGCGAAGCTTTACATTTGAAATGAGCAGCATAACAATATACGTTGAGAAGGATAATAATCTCTGTTATGATGGAAAAGAACAGCGACACGATTCAATCTCAACTTGTGCAATAAAACAATTTCATAAAATATCATAACAGCTTGCTGCAAGAACATGAAACTGTAAAGCATTACGATTCAAAGAAATAGGAACTAAATCAAACCATCACACGGCGAAAATTGGAAAGATATGATACAACAGCAGCATACTCCACCAGAGGCTGGGCCCTTAGCCGCCAGCGGATGCTGCTGGGCTACTTCAGATCAGGTGAATGAACAACAACCATTTTATTTATTCATCCTCAAATTGTGAAATCATTACAACAGCAAAAGCTTTGAAGATTACAATGGAAATGCAACAATCCCTATCCTATCATGAATAATCCATCATCATTCTTGAATCTCTAAGTCTGAATCCTCAATTCCATCATTCGAATCCATCCCGAATCATCCTCAAAGTCCTTCTCCCTCTCTGATCTCTGTTCTGATTTAAATACAAAGAGAGCAGAGAGTGGTTACAATAGAGATAATTACAACAAGATTCTATTACAAAATTGGTTTGCTTCTAACCATTTGATCAACAAGAACAAGGCGAATTTGGCTTTGCAGCTGAGATTTGGAGGACGGCCGCAACAACAAATCTGAGAAAATCGTGCTCAAAGAACCCTGCGTTTCTCTTAGTACAAGCCGAATTTGGGCAAACCGTTCTTTACTAAAGTTAATTGGGTCCGTTCTGGACAAAACCCATGTTCCGGATTTTCCAGATTCTTCTTCATTTGCTCATAATCTCAACAGCAAAATCGTCACTTCTTATTCCAGCGAATTTCTGAGTTGGCACTTTTAATGATCAAATCTTCAATCTGGAAATTATCTTGGAGGCTAAAAATGGTGAATAATGTTACAACTGATTTATTAAAACTATCATTGATAAAATCATACATAATCTTCAATTTATTAGAAATAAAGGAGAATAAATAATATTCATTCATAAGAGCACAAATCATTATAAAATGGATTTAAATAATAAATTATAATAAATGACGTGATGAAGAATGGTAGAAATGGGTGGAATAAGCGTTCACAAGTGATAATAATAATGGCATATTAACGGCCCAACACATGTCAACCACCATGTTGTTGTTCCATAGTTTATATGGTGATGGTGTGGGGAGGAAGCAAGATTTTTTGTTGCTTTGGAAGCTCTTGGGAGAGTATGGGTTGATTTTCTCCCATACTTTGCATGATGTTGCAGGAGTAGGTGATGGCACTATCATGGTGTAAAGGTGCTACTCCTTAGCCTTGGAGGATCAAGAGGTATTTCCACCTTGGAATATCCCATATATAGCAGCATTATGGTAGATGACTTTAACATTTTTCATGTCAAAGGATGGAGCTATGAGATGACAGGAGCCTTGTTACAAAGGTCAACAGTGTTGTCACTTGGGAGCCTGGATTTGTTGATGGAGTAGTGTATGGAGACATCTGTTACCATGATATGATCTTCTTGACTTGAATATCCAAGCATAAAGAGAAGGATTTTCATGCAGCACATAGTTCATTCCTTTTCATGGAGATATTTCATACCACTACGGGGGGATCATTCATGGATATTATTGTCAGCCTACTCTTAGTACATGGTAATAGTTGTGTTTTTTCACTTATTGATTATCTAACACAATATTTACATTATTTTTCCATTTATATTCAGTGCATTTCTCCACAAGAGGACAAGCCTCTATTTGGGCTTCATGGTCATTTTGGGACCAACGTCAGTGATAGGGATAGCCATCTCTTGTATGGCTTTGGGCAAGTTTTGTAATAGTATTTATATGCTCTTTTGATAAACAATGCCATTTACTATTTGCTAGTGGATGAGATGATATGCACAACTAGCAACTTGTTGGGAGGTAGCTTGCCATATTATGTTTTGAAACATCAAATAGAAAAATTGCATTGTGACCACTTGGGAAACTGTTGGTACCTTCCAGCACTACATGAAATCTTCAATACTTTTCTCATTTGGATTCCATATGATGATAATGTCATATTCATTTTATATGGGATGATTTGGGCAAGAACCAAAGAGTGGGTCTTTGAGGATCCAATTGCCTTTTTGTTTCATGAAGGCAACATTATTGCAGCCCAAATTCAGTAGCATCCCTACACTTATCATAAGTGGAGAGAAAGACAGTGTGGGATGGACAATTTTATCCATCATGTTCATCTATGTAGCCCACCTACTTTTCAGGAGCTTAAGGTGGAGGAGATCTTTCATGAGTTTTTATGTTGGAGGGTGACTCATTTTGTATGGATGATAGCTTGGGGATGGAGACTTCACATGGGAATTATAGTTCCCAATATATTTCATATTCCATGCCTCAAGAAGGCCTCTATATAGCAAATTGTTGCCTCCATGGGTATTTTACTTCTTTATGATGATAGCTATTTGGGATCATCACCAAAAGCTAACTTGCACACTTGGGAGGAGAAAATTGGAGATTTATTGATGAGATGGAATCCTATTCCTTGGAGGATTTTATCATATGAGGATGCTACAGGAGGAGGAGAGGAGGCTCTTCAGTTCTATCCTTGCAGTTTCTTGAGGACAAGCAACATTTGGGAGGGGAGGACTGTAATATTCCTAATTTAGCATGCAGCTAATTGGAATATTAATTTTGCTCTTGTCATTTAATTGGATGAATAAATGGGTAGGGAGACCCATAAATCTCTTTAGTAGGAATAAAATCCCTCTTAATGTGAAAAGAGATCATATTCATAGCTGGATAAAGAACACTCATATGTGAACAGGGGCTAATGCATGTGGACAAGGTCAAGTTTGACCAAATCAACATTGCTGGTATGGAGGGAGTGGATCATCAATGAGAGACAGCGTAGTGTGAATGGGAGGAAGTCTCCATGATAGTAGAAACCCTAATGAGTGGGACTCAAGGTGAAAAGGATCACATTGTTTATAAGGAGGGCAAGGAAACCATAAAGGGTTAGGTTACTGATTATTGATTTTGTAGTCTGTATGACTTCTTGCACTCTCTAGCTGTTTAGTTGAGATTGTTGTGTTGTTTAGCACCAGGTGTTCCTGAGCAGGGATCCCACCTCTTCCCTTGAGGTAGCCTCTAGGAAGAGTATTTTACTATCATATCCACACTCCGACATTCTGGCCAAGCTTTAGTCTTTAGTTACAGCGCAGTATCTGTTCAGATTTGTGTTGTGTTGAGTGGAGAGTTAAGAAACCCACTTTCAGAGCTAGTTTTTCAGGGGAGGAATCATTCTTATCATTGGGAGATGAAAAATGAAGGCTATTGAGCTTTCTTTCACATATTGTCACCAGGCCAACCTATTCCCATCATCTATAGCACATATTCCCTCTTTGACTGTGTTATTTTAGTGAGAATTTGCAGTGGAGGTTTCAGTGCTTAATTTAAAGGGTGAGATCTTCAGTGTTGGGATCAGCCTTTCACTTGAAGGATATATTGGAGGAGATATATTCATTTAGATATAATTTTCATCCATCTCCATCCAATTATTCAGTTGAAGCTACTATTCAGCCCTAGGGCTACATTTCGGCATTTTGTACTTTTGGGTATTTCCGGAAACCCTTCCTGGGTTGTCTTGGAAATGTGTTTGGGAGCATAGATCTCTAGCCCAAACACCTCTTGAGCTATATAATAGCAGATCTACATTCTTATATCATTTCTGTAGCATTTTATGCCCTAAAACTGCGCTGTCATGGCTCATGGCACTTGTATGGCAGTATTTCTCATGTATTAGCATAATTTCATATTAGAGGCTTGTTTTCTATTTCTTGAGTGACTTGATCCTCAAGACCCTGTGCCTATTATTTTTTGATATGTTTAATAATATGGTTTTCCATTTTTCTCATGTAATGGTGTATTGATTTATTCACTTTTATTTCCAGTTTTATGCACTATATTCCTACTTTTCCCATTTGGGAATATTACAAAATAAGATCAATGAACACATTCAGTGGAAAGTATCAGACTCAAGAAAGGAAGCAGATCTACCTCAGGTAGATAATTTTCATAACAAAATTATATTCAGAGATTGGGAAGCACAAATCAAGCAGATAGAGAAAGCAGCAACAAAAACGTCTATGTTATCAAATGAAATTATTGAATTTGTATGTGAAAAACTGGTAAAAGAAAAAATTCTCAAAGAGAACACATCTGAAGTGTTTTTAGAAGCAAAAAAGATAGAAACATAGTGGAAGCAAAAATTAGACACACAGGATAAATCAATGAAGAAGATAAATAAGTTTGATCAAGAAAATTATTGGAATTTTCTGATCAAACCTTATCATTAGTATCAGATTCTACAATCCTTAACAGATTCAACAAAAATATCGCAGCCCATACTTTCAAATGCAGTATTCAAGGGACAGGTCAGATCAAGGATTTCACAACCAGCTCATCTCAAGCCTATGATGGATATTTTTCAACTTCGTGACCAACTCTAGAAGAAAGGGCAAAATTCATAAATCAAAATCGTTATTTTATTTTCCTAGATTGTAGTTTAAGTTATTCCTGTGAGGATGGTTGTTTGAAACCTCCTCTATATTTTTGTAATAATCTATTATTGGAACATAGTTAGTTTAGTATTTAAACCCCTCTCATGCATTTAGAGAAGGGTCCAAAAATTTGTCAAAAACATTTGCAAAGAATGCACTATTGTAAGTTTGTGAATGCTTTGATGAATTAATGGAACACATCTGTTATCTTTTGACAATTAAAGTTGTTTAACTGATGTTGCAATATTGTACTCTTTAAATTTCTTGAAAGTGGGAAGGAGCAGATCAATTGCTATCAGTTTACATGAGTAGGACTTCGTACATATGGTACTTGTATTCACTTGTATTAAGTCTTGCTTTATATATTGATATTAATCTTTTATTTCATTATATATTTAAAACGTTATTATAGATGAATGTTACATGCACTTATGTTCTAATATTTATCTGTAGTTTCTTACTAAATGTATAATCACACATATGAATGTGATATATTTTTCACAATTCTTCTAGTCAAACTATTTTGTTAGAAGAATCATTTTACATAATTTTCATCTCTTTCAACTGTTAAATGAACTATATTACTAATAGTTGAAGGATATATTTTCAGATCGCATAGAGGAAGAAACATCCCGGGTATATAATAGAATAAATATTTTATATAGATTCATACAATAGATTAAATTCATTTCCATTTGCATGCCATATAATCACACACCCTCAAAATCATCCTTATTGGGAAACTGGTCCCATTATCCCCAGTTGGAGCCACTATACCAAACGTAAAAGGAGTTTCTTTAAGGTCTGGACCGGGTGGTTTTCCCCCATGTTTCGGTGGTAGAATTCTTAGGCCTCAAAATTTTGGTGCTAGAAGGAGGGCCTGAACATCCATGAATGGAAAAAATATCTGATCAATCTAAAGGTCAATCAAAGAGTCTCTTTCCCTGTAGATCCCCATCAACTTCCAAAAAATTATCTAGATCCTCATCTTTAAAATCTGAAGTTGATCATCCTTCTCCTAAGTCTCCTAGTGATGCTCAACCCATACTATCTCCTGATTCCCATCAAGCTTCTCCATAAGTTCAGTATTTGATAGAAAAGTTAGAGAGAGTATCTATTTCTGCTGAAAAGCTTGAATCTTCTCAAATATCGGATATTAGTATTTTTTCTTCTTTACAACCTCGAAGAATACTAACTCGATCAGAAAGTCAAAAGACAGAAGTTCTCCCTTTTGAATTTCCTATCGATAGTACTATAAAGAGCCTAAAGAGGACCCAGTCAGAGTCAATCGCTAGCGAGATCTTATCCCATTCACCTCCATTACCTTCGCTCACTTCCACAACTTCCATTCCAACAATCAGTGTTACTTTGACTAGTTTCAATACTCAAACTACTATCCCTTCAACTAGTCCTAGCACTCAACCTACCTCTTCTTCAACTCAAACTCCACCCATCCAACCTATCCAAAATCCAATGGTAAGAAAACCATGGAACAATCCAGGGGTTGTAAACATGCCCGCTCCTCTTAATGCTCTTCCCAAAAATCCTGAAAGATGGCTACCTAAATTTAATCCTGATGATGGTCTTCCGACATAAGAACACATTCACAATTTTTATGTTAGTTTTCAATTTAAATGGAGTAATTGAAGAGGATTGTGTTGTAAGATTATTTCCATATACTCTAAAAGAATTTGCAGGATCTTGGTATTTTTTCACTACTTGCCCGCCCTATAACTAGCTGGAATATGTTTGAAGAACAATTTCTAACTAATTTTGGGGATGACAAGACCACTGCTACACTCATCAATGATTTGTCAAATCTAAAAGCTAAAACATGTGAGAAGATAAAAGATTTCAATTCAATATTTAATAAATTACTCAATAAAATTCCTACCACAGCAGTTCCTGGGGAAGAAGTTCAAATTGAGTGGTATATTTCATCCCTTCCATCTAATATATCTATTTTTGTTGATAGAGCAAAACTGGCAACACTTGCAGAAAATTTGAAAGAATCTCTATATGTAAAAATACACATATCCACTCTTCAGAAAAATAATTCTCAAGAAGATCAAAAATCAAAGAAAGTGTCTTTCAAAGATGATTCCAAAAACAAGACACCAAAAGATCCTTTCGACGTAGAAGGTCTTCAAAAGGTTTTGAAAACCATGACAAATGAGATGGAAGATATCAAGAAACAAGTCGTTGAAAATGCTACCTCAAGAAAGACTTTCAGAAATTTTAAGAAAGGTCAATCCTCTAATACTCAACCTCCAAATATCATATCTAATGTTGAATATGATCAAGAAGAAGAGGAAGAGAAAACAGAGGAAGAAGAAGATGACGAAGAAGAATAAGTTGAACTAAATGGAATATGGGATTTCATCCTACCAAATGAAAAACAACTTGAAGCTTTACCTGTGAGCACACAAAGTAAAAATACCACTGAAGCAACACAGTCGAATCAACAGTAAAAGGTTTCAACTCCTGCTAAAGACAAATCGGTAAGCAAAAAGTCTAATTCAAAGGCTACACAAACAAGTCCTGATACTTCAGACACTCCACCTACATCTAATACAATGGTTGTCTCAGACACCATTGAGTATAATGTAGTAGAAGATATGAATAAAACTAGGGCCAACATTTCAATTCATGAGCTTAATAAATTGAAGTAGAAATAGAAAATCTTACTTAGAGACTTAAATGTGGCTCCTGCTTCAAACCTACCTTCTCCAATAATAGTACAAGCTGCTAATGAAATGGGTAAGCCACCTTATCCTTCAATAAAAATTGATGCTACACACTTGATTATGATAGGTGATCAATCCATCTCTCATACTCCTCCTTTTCTCTTAACCTATGAAATCTACAACAAAAATGTCCATAACATTTTGATAGACTCAGGGGCTTCCTCAAACATAATGCCCAACTTAGTTTGTGCTAAGTTGAACATAACTCCACAAATTTCATCTGTTCATATAGTACAACTTGATAGAACCAAAGTAGAGGTGGTAAGAGAAATGAATTCTATTTCCATAAGATTGTCATCAAACCCCAAAGTTACTCAAATAATTGATATATTAGTGGCTAATATTCCTAAATTTTATGGCTTAGTTTTAAGCCGTGGATGGTCTGAAAAACTACATGGTTAATTTGCAACAGACTGGTCACATATGTGGTTACCATACAATGGAAAACCAAATCAAATTCGGGTAGACTGTGAAAATTTTATGAAGCACAAAGTCACTGATCTTGAAGGATTAAATGAGCTAGTAGCATTCAATAACAACATTATTGGAAACTACTCAGCAGGTTCATTTTTTGGAAATTTCAATGCTCAACCCTCACCTTTCTTTGATAATGCAGTTTTTTCTGAGATTTAGAATTTTTCCCAGCCAGATAATTCCAAATGTATAGATTTTGCAGATAGAAAAGTAGTTAACTCTTTTTTTTGGACTCTTTATTTTGACGGTTCTAAATCCGAAGATGGTGTAGCTGCGGGTTGTATTTTAATAAACCCAGAAGGAGAGAAGACCATGTTAGCCTGTAGATTAGAATTTTATTCTACAAACAATGTAGCCGAATACGAAGCATTAGTTCAAGGCTTGTTAAAAGCCATTGATCTTAATATCAAACATCTAAAATTTCTAGGAGATTCAGAAATCACAGTTAGACAGGTAAGAGATACTATTCATTGTAATTTTGTACATTTAAAGCATTGCCAATCATTAGTCCAAGAATTAAACACTCATTTCTTATCCTTCAACATTTCTTCTATACCTAAAATACAAAATGCTAGTGCAGATCTACTAGCTAATGTAGCCTTGAAGTTAATCCCATCCCAAGAATTTAGTCCCAATAGATTTTCTATTGAATTGATTTTTAGACCATCTATTCCTGATAATGTTACCAATTGGAGAGTATTCAATAACGATTCAGATATCATAGATTTTTTAACATCTGAAGGATCTTATGATAGTCAAATTTTGGATGAAAATGAACATGAAATTCAGATTAAGAAAGAACAAGATGAAAATCATATTCCCAAATCTGTTGTCAAGTTAGAAGACCTATATGATCTAAAATACAGGTTTAAAAGAGTGACTAACTCAAAAACACTACTTTAATATTTGAGTTAGTAAATCTAGGAACTGACGAAAAATCTCAGAATGTAAATCTAGGTCTTGGTATATCTTCCAAAGAAAGATTATCTTTCATAAGATTGTTTATAATGTACAAAAGTGTATTTTCTTGGGATTCTACTGATCTTAAAACATATGATACTTCTATGATTCAACATACGATTCCTATGATCTCAAAAGAAAAGCCTATACAATAGAAATTGAGGAAGATTCACCCAAATCCGGAGAATCAAATTAAAACAGATTTGAACAAACTCCTCAAGGAAAAAATCATCTTTCCAGTCAGGCATTCTAAATGGGTATCAAATTTGGTACCTGTCAGGAAGAAGAATGGTGATATTAGAATTTGCATTGATTTTAGAAATCTAAACAAAGCTTGCCAGAAGGACAAATTTCCATTACCAACCATGGAACAAGTGCTACAAACAGTAGCTGGTTCTGAACTCATGTCCTTTCTAGATGGATTTTTGGGATATAATCAAATTCTCGTACATCTAGATGAAATATTGAAAACTACGTTTAGAACTAAGTGGGGAATGTGTGCCTATCAGAAGATTCCTTTTGGATTAATTAATGCAGGTGCAACTTTTCAAAGAGCTATGGACACAGCTTTTAGGGGGCTCATAAAAAAAATAGTAGTTATTGATTTAGATGACAGTACAGTCTTCTCTAAACAAGTAACCAATCATGTAAATGACCTAAAGAAAGTCTTCGAGTGATGCAAAAGGTATGGCATCTCATTGAATCCAATGAAATCATTTTTCGCATTAGATGAAGGAAATCTTTTAGGATTCATTGTGTCAAAAAGTGGTATCTATATTGATCTTGAAAGAATTGAAGAAATCAAACAAATTCCTTTCCCTCATAACAAGAAAACTATGTTGTCATTCCTTGGAAAAATTAATTTTGTTAAAAGGTTTGTCCCTAACTTTTCACAAATGGTTTTACCTTTACAGAACATGATTAAGAAAAATTATGTCTTTAAATGGGGACATAATGAAAGAGAAGCATTTGATTTAATTAAGCAATCAATTGCCAATGCTCCATTCATGACTACCCCCAATTTTCTTAATCCTTTTACATTAAACACATTTTCATCGGATACATCATATGTCGTTGTTTTAACACAACCGAACGACCAACAAATTGAAACACCAATATCATTTTTCAGTTCAAATTTACAAGGTGAAAAACTAAATTATACATCTGTCGAAAAGAAAGCATTTGTTGTATTTAAGGCTATAAATCATTTTAGAACTTTTCTCCTAAAAACTCACACTAAAATCATAGTTCCATTCTCTTCAGTAAGACAACTCTTAATGCAAAGAGAATTGGGAGACAAGAGAGATAACTAGGTTACCGCTTTACAAGAATATGATGTAGAAATTAGACCCTCTAAAATTGTTAGAGGTCAAGTTTTTTGCAAAATGCTTACAGGATAATCTCACCTATCATTAGAAGAAGATTCAGGTAATAACATGCAAATATCAGAGGCAACCCTCAACGATGCACAATCACAATATGCTAATCTTATATTCTATTTGAAGAATGGATATGCTCTAAATCAACTCATTTACAAAACAAAACAAGATTTAAGATTAAAGGCTAAACAATATGAATTAATCAACAATGTGTTATTTAGGAGAAATTTTGATTCTGTACTTTTAAGATACTTAGAAAAAATTGAAGCAGAGAAAGTTTTGCAGGAACTCCATGATGGACCAGCTGGAGGTCATTTTGGAGGAAATAATACAGCACACAAAATCCTGCATGCAAGTTACTATTGGCCTACACTTTTTAAGGATGCTCATGAATATGCAAGAAAATTCAAAGTGTGTCAAAGTACATCTGGAAGACAAAGGAAGCTAGCATTCCCATTACATCCAATCAATATCAAACAACCTTTTGAAAAATGGGGATTAGATATAATTGGTGAGATTATTCCTAACTCTTCCAAACATCACAGATATATTCTCACAGCTACAGATTACTTTACTAAATGGGTGGAAGAAATCCCATTAAAAGTAGCCAAATCTGGGAATATCATTGATTTCATTGACCAAAATATCATAACCAGTTTTGGCTTACCTACTGCTCTGATGTTTGATAATGCATCTTACTTCTCAGGAACTGCTATGATGGAATTTGCAATTAAAAGAGGTTTTAAACTTAAGTATTATTCAAATTACTATCCGCAAGGAAATGGTTTGGTAGAATCCACAAATAAGAACTTTATTAGAATAATCAAAAGAATTGTTGATCAAAATAAACGAAATTGGCACAAGTCATTGATTTTTTCTCTTTGGGAAGATTGAATAACTCAAAAAGTTTCTATTGGAACTTCTCCATTTAATCTTGTCTATGGAAAAGAAGTTGTACTTCCCACCAACATAGTTATTCCGTCTCTTTCCTTAGTACAATTTATTGATGAATCTCCTACTTCTTCTTTACAGCTTAGACAATGTCAGATTCTTAAGTTAGAAGAAGAAAGAGAAAAATCCAAACAAACTCGCGCTCATCATCAACAGATAGTAAAATCCTCCTTTGATTCAATTTCTGTTACTCCAAAAAAATTTCAAATTGGTGATCTGGTATTGAAATGGGACAAAGCGCATGAGGAAAAAGGTAAACACATGAAGTTGTAGAAATTATATGCACTAATCATGCATATGTCCTAGATCCACCTGATCTCACACTATTTAACTTTATGCAAGATACTGAATCTATTCCACTTGTTAATCTTTTGCGGAAAATTTAATTGCACACACATGTAAAGCATAAATAAAAATAATCGCACATAACATAGTTTTTAACGGGGAAAGCTTGAAGCTGAAAACCCCAACTATATATTATGTAACATGGATATCATATGACAATCCTCATACAAAGCTTATCAAGCTCTCAGTACAATACAATCATCATACACTAATCAGGAACATTTTTGCAAATCCATGCACCGATCTTGCCCTCCTGCTAGCCTGCCTCCACTACGCAATCCAAGCTGATTACAAAGACCAATTCGATGCAATCCCACTCTCATTTACTACGTGATTATCATTGGCAACTTCAATGTATATGTAGATGCAATTCATGCATCACTATAGTCACAATAGATAGTCTATCTTACCCTTTCACCTACCTCTCCACTGGGTCTCCACTAAAACTGCCATGCACTGTATTTAACTGTTGTATTGTTCATTTGATTAATGAGTTATTATTTTTGAATTAATTAACTAATTAATTCACTCCAGTCTCACTAGTGTATCAATCATTTAGGCTAGATACAACTAGCTCAACTGAGTCTAACTAAGTTAAACTGAATACAACTCCATAACTACTTCTTCCAATTGTGTCCTAACTCTGCCACTTGAGTTCTAACTGAGTCATCCATGCATTAGCTCCAGTAAACCCTTTGGAATTGTGTAATTCCCTCAGTCCACTAATGTGCCACATCTGTGCACTGAAACAAAGTGCTCCAAGAGAATAAGTTGTTGTTTAGTGTTTGATTATTATTAAGAGCTAATAATAATCGACATGCATCTATTTTTAGATCAGTGATCTATAAATAGACTTCGCCCAATATTCTAAAACTATAATCTCATCTATTTTTCACATTTGACCAACCATCTACAAATAGCCTCCTGCTAAATATAGAATATGCTCACCATGTCTAAAAATAGACATACACCTAAAAAAGACTGTGTGGGCCCCACCTAGTTTAGGTGATTATTTTCCAACTAGGATCAAGGATGATGTTTCAGGATGCCTCCTTCACTGTTTCTTGTTTCAAACATCAACAAAAGTTTCAAAAACTCTGGCTAGGTCCATTTCAAATAATCAAAGAAATAGGCCCATCAACATTCTTATTGCAAGATCTATCAGGAAAAAAAGACTCTTTACCTGTTAATGGGAATATTTTGCAAAAATACTTTTCATAGGAGGTAACCCCTTCTATTCTTGTATACTAGTGTGTTTTTCTTTTCCTTAGAAAAAATAAAAAAATTCTTAGTATAAATTTTTGGCGTTTCAAAATAAAATCTCAGATGATCTTTTTTTATTTCTCACTTATAGAAATAATAAGTGTTAAGGAAACAATCAAAATATTTAAAAAGACAAATAGATTTTACTTTTAGTGAAAGATGTAATTTTACTGAAATTATTTATTCTCTGATGAACTCTCATCCTTATATAGCATGACTATTCTGTTATCAGTCAAGAAAATAATCTTTAACATAGTAAAGACTCTTTTACATAAAAACAATCTAAAACTTGACATTATCATCCAGAATCCTCAAAAGGACCAATGATTCACCCCATCCAAGAAAAATTACAAATTTTTGAAAGAAATTCAAAAAATATTATAATTAGAGAAACGTAAAAGATAATAAGTCTCATCAAGAGCTTGTTTACCATGTTCATAGGGAAACAGTTGAACTGACATTACCATTACTGCCTACCAAAACAGGGTAATGACTTGAGATTATATCAAGAGGACAAGGGGTCTCATCAAGAGCCAGCTTGATCAGTTTAATTATAACTAGTGAATGGCATTGTCATCATTTGGTTACCAAGCCAAGACAATGGCTTTTAAGTAAAAAAAAAAATGATACAAAAAAAAAAGAAGAACTTCAAAAAATTAGAGTTATTTTTTAATATCTTAAGAAACACTGGATGGGACAATGAATCATTGCTGGGTAAAAGGTAACCTTGCCAAAAACTTAAATTGTTTATTGGAACAGAGACTTTACTTGTGATAAAAGAATAAATTTTTATAAAGTTGAACTGTAAGGGCCACCTACTTTATCTTTTTGAACTGAGTAAAGACTGATATAGATTTTCATACTTGTATCTTTAAAAGAGGGATACTTATGAACAATAAATAAGAGAAATTTCACTCCTGCAACTATTTTTTATTTTCAAAAAGCTTTAGAAATTTCAAAAAGTTAGTCAGAGGTATCTGGTTCTCCTAAGTGAATTGCCAATTATTGTGCTATACAACAACCCCCATTTATTTTAATAAATGGGGACCCTTTAGAGATAAATAGGAAATTTATTTTTAGTTTTAAAAATAAAAAATTAGGAAAATAGAAGCTTTCTTTTAAAGTTTTCCTCTTTATTTCTTGAGCATATCGCAAAACGCATAGCTTATAACTTAAAACAACTCGCAATCTTCTCAGTTACACGAGCTGCGAAATGCGTTAATCTTTTTCAAATATATGTTTTAAAAAACTTGAAAAAACTTCAATTATCATTACAAACTCTTTATCGCATCGCACCTTATTTAACGATCAACTCATAAATTAATTATATATAAGTGCGATTGCGCGGACCTGACGAGCCAACAAAACATCAAAGATAAATCTTTAAAGTCCTTTAAGCGCAACCGCATGATTTTTTGAATGTGCATTTTTCATTTCGCATAACTTAGCCATAAAACAAAAATTTTATTGCATAAAAGTTGCGATGTGCATTTTGCGCACATTGCATTTCGCAGCATTTATGGGTAAACATTATAAGCGATAAAAGTTATATATGATGATATGCGAATTCATGGAATTTAATTTCTCAAGCATGCAAAATGGCTTATGTCGTATCAAAAAAAATTCAAGATCTAACGACTTTAAGTTGATTGATATATATTTTGTGTGAAGGTTTAAGAGATCTAACTTAGAAATTATTATCGATGATTGTTGTTATATTTTAAAAGATTCATATCTATTCGCGCATGTTTGATATAAACAACGAATTTGACTCTCTCTTCTCTATATTTTTAATTCTCTCCCTGTTTACTTGAAATCAGGAAACCATTTAATGAATTAAGGAAAATTGAAATGAGCAAGAAGGGAAAAGAGATTTCTCAAGTGTTGCCTATTGAAGACTCAGAGATGTCTCCCTTATTTTCAGATACTACCTACAATAAGGAAAGTGGCAGTTCCTCATGGGAAACAATATATAAAATGTTTGAAGATGAAAATCCAAGAATAATAACCAAAATCTCTACAACGAGCACAACATCTACTTTAGACACAACCTACTTTGATGTTGCATGTTCATTTGTCCACAAGGTAGTAGCAAGACCGAAAATTTTCCCTTACACAGACATAGTTAAGTGGGTAATTGACCACTTAAGCATAGATGACGGGAAATTCAAAGATTCAAAGGGAGAATGCATAGGGTATTTCAGGGCAGAATACTTAAAATCAATGTATCATCTACCCTCCCCACGGCAGAATTATGAAAAAAGTTTTCTGCAAAGCTTTAGAGTAGAGCATCCAGATCTCATGAAAGTCATCAAATAATGGAAGGAATACCAATGAAATTTGAATCAATATCAACTCAGTACCAGATCTATTACCCAACTTCCTTCCCCTTATTGTTATTTTTTCGATATGTTGTGTAGTCTATTGTTTGCTAAACCTGATACCACTAGGTTTTCAATAGAATGGGTTCCAGTGATTGACGCAATCGTCAATTCATCAATTCTTAATTGGGGAAAAATCCTATCTGATAGTTTAGCCAAACACATCACTGAATATAGGAATAAAAGGAGTGCTTCATCTAGAGAGACACCTCCCTTTTATATGCCTTCCTATGTCATGGACACCATCTGTTTTAATTCTAGTTTTCCTACCATGGGATGGAAATAGACTACCCAAGACCCTACCCCAATCCACATTTACCACAGAGACCTCTGGGATTCAGACTTCCACCTGCATTTCTATAAAAAATTTATGGATTCATATTTCCTATGCACTAAATGATATTCAATAAAAATTCCCTAGGGTTTCTGAAGATGTCAGCGTAGATATTATTTTTGTGGCTAGGTATTTTGCAGAGGATAATTTTACATATGTCAGAGTATTCGGGAGTTATGCTTCTCCCCACGTCCTACCTTATTATGTTCCTGATAATTTTCTTGCACGAGAGATAGCTTACCAACTTGTTAATGGTATCACTAAGCAGTTGAAAGATGCTAAGAAGGCCATTTCACCTAATTTCCCTATACAGTGTGGCACTATTGCACTATATGATATTGGCCATACCTACAAGGAGGTTTCCAAGATGAATCTATTAAAATTGGAAGAAATTCCAAAGAAATTATACAATCCAAATGATGCAATTAAAAATTACACTACAGAGCTCAAAATGAAGCCTTTTGTAAAGGAGACGGATGGATTTCATGATCTCTTCCAAGGCATAGAAATTTTTTTAGATATAACCAAGTTTTCATCTAGCTAATTGAGTCAAGATAATTTGGAAGCATTCCAAGTATATAAAAATAAGAGATTGTAGAAAGTTCCTCTCAATTTGTTAACTATTGAAGATGTCAACAGACCTACTCCAAGTAACAGCTTGGATAATGAAGAAAAAGACATGTCGGAGGATAAATCAAGTCAATCACAGCATCAATCTCACAATTCGGATCATTATGAAAATGAATACGGATCCATAAAGGATAGCACAGAAAAAACAATTGATCAGGTAATCCAAGAGATACATGTGCATGAGCAAAAAGAAAGTAATGGAACAAAGATAACTTCTCAAGAAGTTTAGCACAATCATGACACTCTATATCAGTCTGAAAAGTCACTAACAAAGAATTTTAGTAGTGAATGGGAGGATTTTTTTGAAGCAATAAAAACTCCTAAGGCTAATCCCAATACTGATCAAGTATCTAGTTTTTAGACACTTGAACATTCCCAGAAGATAGTGCAAATTGTTAATCCACTACAACAAGTTCCAAAAACTCATGACCGAGAGATGATACCGGCCTACCTTACAAAAAATATAGTTTTACAAGTTGAAGAAATTCCTTTATTGGACACTTTCTACAGTCCTAGTTATAAGGTTGTAGTTAAGAGGAACAAAAGAAGAAGAAATGATGAAACTGTCTCAAACCTTACAGATGAATTCGTTGATGTATTATGGAAGGATTCTTTAGATTACCCTACAAAACATATAACTAAATTATCATAGTACACAGGAGCATATGCCACTGCCACCGTTGATAAAGCTACTGAGGTTAGAGTGTTTCTGAGGAAAAAGAAAATCAAATTACAAGAACTAGAGAGGCTATTAAATGAATAAAAATCCAACTCTAGTGAGCAAATCAAAGCAAGCATGGCCCAATTTCAAAAGGATTTTGAAAGCCTTAAATTTTAGCATCAAACAGATATTAATTTTAAATAAGCACAATTGGAAACATAGATGATGAGAATACAGAGCCAACCGCAATTACAGCAGTTTATTAAAGAAGCACTAGATATAAATGCTAAGTTAAAGAAAGAACAAGAAATATTTTTCATCAAGCTTCTATGAATGACTCCTATTGTGATTTGAATAAAATACTGATCCAGCAAATAGCTATTCAGAAACTTGAATGTGAAAGAATTGAAAAGAAGATCAATGAACACATTCAGTGGCAAGTATCAGACTCAGGAAAGGAAGTAGATCTACCTCAGGTAGATAAGTTTCATAAGGAAATTCTATTCAGAGATTGGGACGCACAAATCAAGCAGGCAGAGAAAGTAGCAGCGAAAATGTCTAAGCTATCAAATGAAATTATTGAATCTATATGTGAACAACTAGTAAAAACATAACTTCTCAAAGAGAACATGTCTGAAGTGTTTTTAGAAGAAAAACAGATAGAAACATAGTGGAAGCAGAAAGAAAACACACAGGATGAAGTAATTAAGAAGATAAATAAGTTTGGTCAAGAAAATTATTGGAATTTTCTGATCAACCCTTATCATTAGTATCAGATTCTGCAATCCTTAACAGTTTCAACAAAAAGATCGCAGCCCATACTTTCAAATGCAGTATTCAAGGGACAGGTCAGATCAAGGATTTCACAGCCAGCTCAGCTCAAGCCTATGATCGATATTTTTCAACTTCATGACCAACTCTAGAAGAAAGGGCGAAATTCATAAATCAAAATTGTTATTTTATTTTCCTAGATTGTAGTTTAAGTTAGTCCTACAAGGATGGTTGTTTGAAAACTCCTCTATTTTTTTATAATAATCTATTATTATAATATAGTTAGTTTAGTATTTAAACCCCTCTCATGCATTTAGAGAAGGGTCCAGAAATTTGTCAAAAACATTTGCAAAGAATGCACTATATGTTATCTTTTGACAATTAAAGTTGTTTAACTAATGTTGCACCATTGTACTCTTTAAATTGCTTGAAAGTGAGAAGGAGCAGATCAATTACTGTCAATTTACATGAGTAGGATTTCGTACATATGGTACTTTATTCACTTGTATTAAGTCTTGATTTATAGATTGATAGTCATCTTTTATTTCGTTATATATTTAAAACGTTATTATAGATTAATGTTACATGCACTTCTGTTCTAATATTTATCTGTAGTTTCTTATTGAATGTATAATCACGCATATGAATGCGATATATTTTTCACAATTTTTCTAGTCAAACTATTTTGTTAGAAGAATCATTTTACATAATTTCATCTCTTTCAACTATTAAATGATCTATATTACTAACAATTGAAGGATATCTTTTCAGATCGCATAGAGGAAGAAACATCCCAGGTATATAGTAGAATAAATAGTTTAGATAGATGCATACAATAGATTAAATTCATTTCCATTTGCATGCAATAAAATCACATGCCCTAAAAATCATCTTTATTGGGAAACTGGTCTCATTATCCCTAGTCGGAGCCACTATACCAAACGGAAAAGAAGTTGCTTTAAGGTTCGAACCATGTGGTTTCCCCCATGTTTCAGCAGCGGAATTCTGAGGCCTCAAAAAAACTCTAGTTATTTTCTTGGCTTTGTAAATGTCATTCCTCCTTATATGGCTATGTTGTCACTTCTCAGATTAATGATAGGTTTACCAATGTGGTTGTTTTCAAATTTTTTAATCCAAAATACCCAAACTATTCTACGTCAACCAAGATCTTCACCTCAACTAGGTTTTCCATATCAACAAGACCAACCATTTGTTAACCCTTACCTCCTTCACCCAAAATGTATTCTTCCCTTTCTCCTTCTTCCCTTGGTAAAATCCTTGATGCTAGTAACCAAGTGGCTAATAATAAGAAGAAATAAAAGAAGAATAATCGAGAAGTCAACCAACCAACCATTACTCCGAGTATGGAAAATGTTGAGGAGCAGCCCAAAATATGTCACAAGTCCAAATTCCCTTGCAATATTTGTAAGTGTGACCACCTTCTTATTGATTTCCATGGAATTCCAAAGGTATTAGAGGAGTGGTATAAAAATTATTATTAGCCTATTATTGGTCCATAAATAAGTGTTTGTCTAGTTTTAGGGATAAGCAATAAAGTTAGGTATCCCTATAGATTATGCGAAGGGATTCATCAAACTCATCTTTCCCCTCACATGGATGAAGCCTCAAAATCTATGGAAAACCTTACTATATTTATAAACACCAACTTCCAACTGGTTACCGTATGCTTCTCCCAACCTGCCATCACTTGTTAAAGTGATTGATCTAATTCCAAGTACAATTAATCACACTCTTCCATTAGAGAATTAAATACATGTCACTAGGGTTGATGAACCATTAGTTGTACAAGTGGTCGACTAAATTTCACATTCAATTGATCCCACTTTCTTTCTAGATAGTGACATCAATATCTCTCAGGTTCTTCTTGTTACTTCAGATTCTTCTACACAAGATGGAATTCTACATGTTTCTACATAACCCCCTCCAAGTAATGAGCTCATTTCTTTTGAATGGAGAAGACTAACAGAACCTCGTCTTTCTTCTTCCACCCATTTCCAAATCATTGTGAAGGATTATGGTAAGAATGTACGTCACACAAATGTATACAAAGATACTTTTTTTAGTATTCTATCTTTAACTTTTTGGCAAGCTTTGGGCTCCCCTCAGCTCGTTCCCATTAGACAGAATCTGCTAGCTTTTAATAGAACCATTAGTGAACCTCTAGGAATCCTTCCTAAGTTTCCTATTACCCTGGAAGGAAAAAATATCTATAATGATATTATGGTAGTTCAAGGCCCCTTGGATTTTAATTTTCTCCTTGGGTGAGACTATGTCTATGCCATGAAATTTTTCGTGTTCACACTCTTTCGAGTGATGTCTTTCCCTCACAATGGAAGCATTGTGACTATTGACCAGCTTTCCTTCATTGGTCTTGATTCATCCACCATCCATCTGACACCTCTTAATGTTCCTTATCTGCAAGTGGTATCTACCCCACCATGGGTTAATTATGTGGAAACTTGTCCCATGCATTCACTTATCGATAGAAATGTGCCTCTCACTATATGCTCATCTTCTTTTGACTTAGAGCCAGTAAGTGACATGGTGAATTTTTCAACAGGGACATTTAAACCTGATGTTATTATCCCTGTTGAGCCCCTTGATATATCTTTCTTCCAAAGAACTTGTTAGTCATCCATAATTTTCACTATCTTAAGATGACTAAGCATCGGTTCTAGATTTATAGAAACAAAGTTCATTAACATTGTGAGTTCTAGAAATCTCACTACCTTCATTATCCTTAAGATAATTTTTTTCACTATTTCATCATCCCATCATGTCAATGCTCATCTCACCCATCCCAAAAGACCCATCATGGGCTCATGTCACTCAGTTTGTCTTTTTTGTGTCACCTTTGGCCTCACCCCTCTATTTTGTTTTTCCTAATTCCTCCATTGTCCATCTAGGGTTTTTAAGGGCATTTTTTCTTGGTTTCATGACCTCCATGGTTAAACATCAACAAATATTGTATCTTGATGCTCTTACACCTCCTCCTATCCTTAATATATATTCATAAACATTTCCCATCACTCCTATCCCTCAAATTCATCATTTTTCTACAAAACATATTCTATGGCCACAATTTAACACTTTTTTAAGACTAGGCCTATGTTTTCCCCTTTTGGAACCCTTCCCCTCACTCAATCCTTGAAATTTTACCTTCCCCTACTCCCTAACATCTATCCATATCCCCCAAAATTTCCCTAAGAATTTATACAACCCTTAACCCCTTCATTCCCCTCCCTCTACAAGGCAGTCCTAAATCCCCTACCCCAAACCCTACATTCCTCTTCCAACTAAGATAGGGTTTGCTATGGAAAATAGGCCTAAGAGAAGAATATTCATATGGTAGGCCATATCAATAATCATTAAGCCATACTAACTCATAAACTTCATGCCTCCATCATTTTCCAAAATTTCATTCCAAGGGCCTAGTCATTTGCCACACCTAGGGCTAGTTTTGCTTAGAAATATGTTTCTGACCAAACAGAGATACACTTGGTAAACGTGAGAGAGTTTTTTGTTCATAATAAGTCCAAGAAGAAAAACCTCCTTCATTTTTTACACAGGTATTATGGTTTGGGAGAATTCTCAAAAACACAGGTGTCCCAGCAGAATTTCTACACTGCTGGAGTGACCTTGGTAAAATATGGTTTGCTCACAGCTGGAGTGTCCAAATGACTTGCTTGATGAGTCAACAGAAAATTAGACTTGAATATATTTCCAATGAGCTATCATGAGCTAAATTTTTAGTTAAGGAAGGCCTCCAAAAGTTTCCTGCACTAGCACTCTGCATTTCTGCACCATCACTCAGTAATTTTTTACCAGTCTTGATAAACTCAACTTTAGATAGGGAAAATCAACTCCAATCAAAGAAAACATGGTATATTTGGAAATTATACTCAACAATATTTCCAACGAGCTATCATAGAGCTCATTCTAACACCCAGAAGGCCTCCAAATTCCCTCTGCAAATTGGCGCTACGCATAGACGGAGTGGCGCTGCGCACAGAGGAAATTAGGCCAGAATTGCCAAAAATTGGTCAAAATGAGTTTTTTTGGGGAAAATGGAAAAAAATGGTCCAATAATGACAAAGAGTCTCCTTCATCACAACATATGGCTACAAAAGGGTTTCAAGTTTCCCTCTAGGGTTTGGCAAGGAGGCATTGACTTCACATCACCAAAGGTACAAAAAAGGGAAAATACTACTAGTACAAAGGCATGAGGTTTCATCAAAGTTTAAAATCAGAGAGCTAAAAGGATCTAAGAAGGCAGACTCAAACACCAGTACCCCACTTCACCAAAGGGTATCAGCAACAGAGACAAAAATATCAGTTCAAGGCTTGCCTTTTCAAACAAAGGCCACAAACATTTTCAAAGAGGTCAAGGAGGCAAGCATGAGGGAAGAAATTGCCAAAGGAGGAAACTATGGCCAACATGGGTCATTACAGATGAAATGAATTGTCCAAGTTCAAAAGAGACAGTGATCAAAGGAGGAAATTGTGTAGGCACCTGCAAGCACAGAAGTGGCCAGCAAAGGCACAAAAATGGTTTAGAAAGCTCACCTCCCTCAATAACATGCATCATTTTCAAACTAGGAATAGACATATAGCTGGTTGAAAAGCAATAAGGCCTCCAAAATGTTTTCTTTATCATGGTATATTCTGTAAAATATGGATTAGCTATAAAATGACATTTCTGCAGGACTGTCAAGATAAACTACCTACAGGAAAATTGATAAAGATAAGCAGGCCAAATGTCTTTCACAATGATGGCCCACATGGAGACTAAAAGGAATATTGATGCTTAATGTTAGGGTTTTCATAATGAGATGTTGTCTCACTGTTTTAAAGAGGAAATCTGATAGAATTTTCAGTCAAAGAAAAATATGTCTAAAGATCACAAAAATATGTTGTTTGCAATTGATAAGCATCATACAGAGGTTCATTGTTCAAAATGGTTTGAAGGCACTTGTTTAGAATTGGTTGAAGGTTTTGTGAGCACAAGGGAGACATCTAGGGGCTTCTGGCAAAGAACAAAAACATTTTATGCCAAAACTGCCACCTACAGGACCAAAAAGCCACAGGAAAGTAAGAGAAATAAAGAGGGAAATAAACCTTATAAAATGGGTTTTTGGCATCAAAATTGTTTTTCAAAAAGAAGTATGAAGTCTCCTCGACCTTTTCCACACCTCATTTACCCCTACAAAAAAGAAGATGCAAACCATTATAAAGGATTTTTGAAGGTTTTTGTGCAATTTTGAAAAAAAAATTAGGCGTTGTGCACCGAGGTCGGCGCTACACACCTGACCCTCGGCGTTGTGCACAGAGGAGGCAGCGGCAGTGTTATTTAACATTGCGTTACGCACCAGGAGCCCGGCGCTATGCACCTAGGCGGGCGCTATGCATGGGCCCAGAACGGCCCCACCTGGCCCATCTCCCTCCTGGTGCTGCGCTCTGACAGGCCCGACTGGCCCATCTCCCACCCGGCACTGCGCTCCGGTAGGCCAACCCGACCTGAATGTGCAGTCGGGCAAGCGCTGTGCACAGATAGAATTTCCCCAGATTTTCTTCAAAAGGGCCAAAATTAATGTTTTTGCCTCCAACTCTTCTCCAAACAGTCAAAAAGGGTTAATGACTCCTTTTCCTCACTTACCAACTGTTCTTTGCATAATCTAGAAAGGCATCTTTTGGCCTGATATAACCAAACCCTAAGCTGCCTAGAAATCAATTTTTGACCTATTGAGTTAGGGTTTTACAAGGAGAAGGATTATATATGTATAAATGCACTCAATGACAGTAGACCAACCTCTGAAAAGTTGAACACACTACTTGGACACTGCATCTTAGCCCTCATTTGCACAAACTTTTCCCTTACATCACTCATTGCCATCCTTTGACCTAGAGACCCTCACCAAGCTAAAAATCCTTTTTCCCTAGGCCAGCCACTGTGTCTAAAAGAAGAACCAGTGATTCCAAGAAAAATTTAAAGGAAGAACATGGAAATGACAGCAGCTAGGAAGAGGCAGAATTTAATAAGAAAAACCTGCAAGAGGATGATGATGGCATGAAAGAGAGTGATGAGAATGAAGTAAAGGCAGAAGATAGTGGGGCAGAAGCAAAGCCTAACAAAGAAAGGGAAGATAATGACGTCGAGGAGAGTGATGAAAGTGGTAGTCCAAAAGAGGGAGACAATGAGAAATTGAAGCAAAATAGTGATAATAATGATATCACTAGATCAATCTCAAAGTGAAAAAAGGAGTATTGAGGATGAACAAAATAAAAACACAAAGGACAATGGAAAAATTAATAAAGATGACAGTCAGCAAGAGAGTGCCCAGGACAGCCAAGAAAACAAGATACACAAGCATGATAGTGAGCACAATGATAAGTGCAAACAGTGACAAAATGATTGAAGGTGATAAAGGTAAAGGAACCAAGGAAGATGTTGAGGAAATGAAAGATCAGACACTAGCAAGTGATGAGGCTGAAATAGAAGATGAAGAGGCAAGTAGTAATGAAGATAATAGTACTGATGGGGCAGACAATGATGAGCAAGGAAATATTCATGATAGTCGTGACAACTGTCATGATTATCATGACACTAATCAGCTTCTGAATGACCAAGGAATCCACAGTGACAGTGCAGAAAGTAACAGAGAAGAGGACCTTTATGAAAAATAGAGCCAAAATGAAGCAAGTGGGGAGGGTAGTGATCAGTTTGAGAGCCAATATTATAGGAAAGAAAGTAAAGGAGGTAATGATAAGTTTGAAGGCCTAAGTGAGAAGTTGGTAAAAGTGAGACAAAAGTTAGAAGTGTGAACACCAAATGAAGGAGATAGCAGTGCCAGAAACAAAGAATTCACTGAAAATTAAACACTCAAAGAGACTAAAAGGCAAAACAACTTGGATACATAACTCAAGATTTTTCATAGGCTTATCAAAACCCTTGAAGAACCTCTCCACCAAGTGGGAGGCAAATTGGACAACTTTTGGTTTTTTCCAAATTTTGACCCCTAGGAATGCAACACCCTAGGCGCTACGCACAAAATTGGTGCATCCTTAGCTCTCAAATTTTGAATTTTTGGACTTATCACATCACCAACAGTCTTCTCACCAATTTTCAGATCATTTGGAGCATTTTTACCCCCTCAAAAGGTCAAAAAACATCAAAAATTTGACCTTTCTGCCTCATTTCCAGACCAGGCGCTGCACACAAAGTGGTGTTGGGCGTTTTAATTTTTGAACAGGTAAATGGCATCCACTCAGCACAAATCAAGCATTTATGGAAAGTAGACTCATCAATCTTTCCAACTTGCCATCGCGATGCCAAATCCGGTGTCGGAAAGGGGTCCAAAACTCAGTTGCAAGAAACCCTATTTTCTGTTGAAGTGGCGCTACGCACAGAGGCTGCCTAGTGTGTTTTGGACCAAAAGTCAACAAAACACACTCATTTATTGAAAATAGATATTTTTGAGTTTTTTTAGGCAAATTAAGCTAGAATTAGGTGAAAATATTTATTTTAGAATTTATTTCTTGGGATATTATGTGCCTTGGGCCTTGCATGGTCTCTTGGCCATAAATGATATTTATGACTATATTTGACATTTTCCTACCACATTTATGGTTTTAGTCCTCATTTGATCCATAAATAGAGCATGAGGCCCCTATGTATTTGGTTGGCATTTGATGAGCTTGAAGAGCAATATACATGGTTTCATGAGCTTGGAGAAGAAATTGGTTTTGTGAAGTGAATGAATGGCTTGTTTTCTTGGATGATGGAGAAGCTTGTTTGCAGGATTCCATAGCTTGGTGAATGGTGATGTTTTCCTAATTTTTCTATTGTTTTCTTTGTTATCATTATGTTCCGTGCTTCTTAGCTGTTATTAAACAGAAAAGTATAGGTTGAGACATGTTCTTTGAGGCACCTCAGTCCTCCTGTTTGTTATAACCTCTATGTTTTCTCTTTTGGCCATATTAAGGAATTATTTACTGATCCTTAGGTCCACCAAAAATTGTTTTTGTTTCATGCATGGTTAGTGTGTTAGCTTACAATTAATATTTATGGTATGCCCTACTTATTTGAAGTTCTCAGAACCCTATCTTGAAGCCTTTCTGTGGAATATTGATTGACTAGGTTAAGATAAAGAGGCCTCGTTCGACTTGCCCTTTGTCCATTCTTGTCAACTTTTTTCAAAGTTCCCAATAGCTTGAAATATGCTATTTAGGAGTTCCCTCTTCATAAATTAAGTTATTTGTTTAAATCTTGTATGTTTTCCCAAAATTTGAAGGTGAATTTATAAATTTAGAATCGAATGCTTCTATGTTTCACTGAAATGTTCATCTTATATGTTCATCAGTTTGCATATTTTTCATAGAGATCAATGGTTTGCCCTACCTCATGATTTATGCTTCATATTATATATGTGTAAGATCTCTTAGTCTTTTCCCCAACTTAATGTTCATTACACCATCATACATCACTTTAAGGATCCATTCACCTTGCTAAATCGGCCTTGCAATACACTCTGTTTCATCGTTTAGACACTCTTGACTTTCACTTGACTCCATGGCCCAATGGATTTGACATCCTCTCATTCCTCTTATTACATTTGACCATCTTACCCATCCAAAACAATCAAAAAACCCTACACCTAATAACTAGCCGAAAATCATAACCCTAGAGCAAAAAGAACACATCCTTTGCACCCAATAGAGAGATCCCTCTCTGAGTCCAGGATGGCTAGGTCCTCGGACTCCAAAGCTTGGTTCCATGTTACCCTGTCATTTGGTCTACCAATCTACCAAATCACAAGACACTAACAGAACTATTCTTCCTTCTAATGAAGACCTCTTCGAATCCATGATCGAGGTGTGTTCCTTGGCATGTGTTTATTCCAAATGGGAGCCATGATCAAGGTTAACTGAGGATGGTTCTTTTACTATTTCAACCTTGTTAAAAAATGAAATAGGTCCTTATGAGGATGGTTCTTTCACTTTTTCAACCTCATTAAAAAATTAAATAGGTCTTTATGAGGATGGTTCTATTACTGTGTCAAACTCATTAAAAAATGATACAGATTCTCATGAGGATGGTTCTTTTATTGTGTCAACCTCGTTAAAAATGAAACAAGGTCAGAGCATAGTTAATTTCATTTCAAGCTTGCAAAAAAATGAAACCAATCTAGGAACCTTATGAGCATAGTTCATTTTCTTATGTCAAGCTCATTAAAAAATGAAAAAGGTTTCTTGTGAGCACAGTTTTTTTCCTGTGTCAAGCTCGTTACAAAATGAAACAGCGCCCCTAAGCATAATTATTTTCCTGTGTCAAGCTAGTTACAAAATGAAATAGCGCCCCTGAGCATAATTATTTTCCTGTGTCAAGCTTATTAAAAAATGAAACAAATCCTCCCCTAATTGATTCAAGTCTTTGACTAGATCTCGTAAATGTTGAGTCGAGTCTTTCATCTAATCGCGTAAATGAACCTTCATTCCATCCACCTATCAGTACCTAGTATTCTAATTAGGAATATCAAATGAAGCTTGGGGGGCGTGTTCCTAGAATTAAGTTATTATGCTGGGGGCATGAAAATTTATCTCAAGCAAAGTTTTTCCCTGTTTCAAGCTTGTGTAAGAATGAAAATACTCTCAAGCACAATTTTTCTTTGTTTCAAGCTTTTGTGAAAATGAAACCACTCATATTTTATCTTTGATGATTTCCATTTTCATCGGCATGTTTTTGCCGGATGATCCTTGGTTTTCTCATTCCATTGTCACCATTTGCGTGGTTGATCATACACTTTAACTTGGTTTTTTTACCCTTTTATGAGGAACTGTTGCATTGAGTGGTCTTATTAGCCAACCTCTTGACCTTTACGTGTTTTGAGAATTTCCTTCATGACCAAAGCCAATTACTACCCTTTATACCACTTGTTCCTCTAGGTGCAGTTATCTTTAAGATCTTTTCTGACTCTTGAAACATGAAAATATTTTTGAGTATGCTTGTTTGTTTCGAACTCGTTAAATAAAACGAAAATTTGTATGATTGATATAATTTTACTCCTTTTACAGATCATGTATACTATTTACGAAAAAGGTATACTTTTACTAATCATGGTCAAAAAGAGTTCTCTCCTGCATTATTTTACCCTTTTCTAGGCTTGAGAGACTAAATTTACGAAAAAGGACATTTCAGAGTTTACTTATGTTGTTCTCTTGACTTCATAAAATTGAAAAATACTAAGATTTACTTTCCTTGGGATCGTTAAAACTTTACGTTGAAAGAACTGCATGATTTTTCCTTTTTGTGTATTTTTCAAACTCTTTAAATATGAAAATGGCATTGAGTTACCCCTTCTTTGGACTCGTAAAAGATAAACAGTGCCGAACTTGTCAATCATGACAAGACCAAACCACTCCTTCCTAGGGTTTTTTAAAAATACTTCGAATGATTCATCTGAAGAATGAACTTAACGCACAAGCATATGTTATCCTCCTCAAGCTTGCACAAAAATAAATAGGTACTTGTCAGTAATGGTGGGGGGGAATTGGGAAGAAACATTTATTGTTATATTACGAAAGGCAACATGTCACTCTTGAACATGACAATCTGTCACTTTGTGTGTTTTTCTTAGGAAATCCATTTTTCTCTTAGTTTATCATACCTCATTGAAAGTCTTTAGTTAGTTTTGGGTCTTATTTTTTATTCAAATATTTCCATGTCAAAATTTCATGTTGTTGATATGTTCAAGAGAAGTCAAACCTCAGTCAAAATTACCTTGCAATTTATAGCCCTCAATCACGTCGTCCATCCCTGAGTCAGTCCTAGATCATTCCAAATTTATTCTTCAAAACTTGATAGGAGTTTCGTGTTTTAGGCCCTCCTGTGACGGGTCACTTCCTATTGCCTTCAGCTCATTATCTAGGAAGTTAATATAGAAACCTCCTTTACTGCCTTGGAGCATGCATGCCTTGATGGAAGGTTTCTCATTTTCGAAGACAAGTTATCATCATTTAATCACACTTAATAGATTTTACGAGGGTACCTTGAGAACCATTGTCATTATTGGTGGTTTCTCTCGCGCATGTTAATAGTTCAAATCATTGACCAGTAATCAAGTGGTTTCTACCATGTTCGACTTAGTACGAGACATTCACTCACATGCTCGGATTCATACTATGGATTGATGGAGATGAAGACCAATACCCTGGATCTAGTTTCATCCATCCAGGTTGTGTGGAGTTTTAAGTATTCATGATTCTAAATATAGATCCATATTTGATAGTTGGTGTACATATTGTGTCTACTGTTGACATGGATCTTTGTGTATTTCCATATTGATTCCTTGAGATATTTTTCTCTAAGTATGGGAATTCCTACCTTAGTGATGATTATATATTATATTGTAACCATTGACTGATTATTTCAGGTCTCAAACCATGGTCTCTAATCTCAACTTTGGCATGATAAAGTGCTTCAGTCCTCAAACATCTTTTCTAACTTTTCACTTTAGGGGGAAATATGTTACACATCATTTTTTCACCATTAGGAAAATTACCATCATTCTGGATCTTTTGATGTCCGTCAAAGTGTTCCAAAGCATTCCCCTAGTTTAGAAGCTAAACAATCCCAAAGAGAATGGAAATTTTGGATTACATGGTCCAAACACCCACTTTTTAGCATATGTGTGGTTCCCTAGACATATTTTGCGCATATACAGATCTTGCCATTATAGCCATCACAAATCTACGCTCTGTCTCCCACTATGAACTGCGCACATTAATTAATATAAGTAAAAATAAAAAGTGAATTCTAGAATCTTTGTTGGGGGAATATTTCCCAACTGAAAGCTTCGAGCTTATGGTTACACAAGCCTAATCCCTTTTTTCATGGAGCTAATTCCCTTTCTTTTAGGAACCCTAATCCCTCCTTTTGAGGATCTCATCCCTTGAGGAGAGGATCTCAAACCTCCTCCTCTTGGCCTATAAATCAAACATGGACTAGAGGGTTAGAGAGGATGCATGTTTGTAAACTTATGTTGTTGAAATAGGGTTAGAAGGCTTTTCATCCAAGGAGAAGATTGGATACCATTGGAAGGAGGCATGCATCATCAAGGCTAAGGTTGTATTACTCCTTCATTCTTGAGATTAATACAAAAGAGTGTTTCTGTTAGACTCTGTCCTGTCAGTCCCTTGTCAGAATCAGATTTCCCAAGGTTCATTTCTCGTCATTCATAGTCATGGATGGCAAAGAGTCTTTAAGAGTTTTAGGTCTAGGTTTTTGTTGACTTAGCTGCATGAAAGGTTCAGTTTCCATTGCTAAGTTTCATAGTCAATAAGGCTTGAGAGTGTTTCTTCTTCAAAACCCTATTTTGAAGAAGAAATCATCAAATGTGTTTTTTTAGAATATGTAATTTGTCAAAGTGTTCCAAAGCTCTACAGCTCCTCAATGGCAGCCTTGTTTCAGCTTCAGCAGCTCTATACCCTGTGAGACAAATAGAAATCCATCAGTCAGTTGATCAGAAACACAATACCCAAATCAAAGTTGGGAGAATAAGCCACAAACTCTGGATTACAGAGTTTCCTTCTTTTGAGAAAACTGGGAAGAAGATATCACCTTGGTATGATATTTTATTGCAGATAGGGTTATCAATTTTGTGGTTAAAATACCAGAGGAAACAAGGGCAGAAATAGAACTTGCAAGTGAAGAGGCAAACTTCCAATCAAGTAAAACACTAAAAAGGGCAAATTTCGATATTACCCATATAACATGAATTGGAACTATGGCTCGCTTCCACGAACATGGGTGGATTCATCTTTTGCGAATGCAAAAGTCAAAGGTGGCATTTGATGAGCACAAATAGTTTGAAATACTGTTGGAACAGCTTGAAGGAGTTCAACAGCAAATAGATTGGCTTGTGGAAAAATACCAAAATGAAATAACATTGTGGTTCAGCAGGGCTTTGTTTGCATTCAAGGTTTTGGTATTATCATTTGCAGTTTGCATTCAAAATTATGGTGATACAAACCGAGGATAAGGATAGAAGTTAAATCGAGCATTGGTATATTGTTTGAATCTTGGTATTTAGATTAACAGTGGAAATCTTGATGCCATTTTCAACACAAGTTCCTGAGATACCAATTCAGAAGTACACTAACAGAAGCAGAGTTCGAATTGGTGAAGGCCGAAATCGTGTTTTGCAAAGTTGTGGACAGGCATTCGAGGTGCGCGCTACGCGCAGAGGAGGCGCGCTACCCATATAGGGCGCGCTACGCATATAGCCTCCCAAGCCTGTGTGAAATCTACAAGTGCGCTACGCATATGGAGCGCGCTACGCGTTGGGATTCAGGTTTCTGCCTACAAGAAAGAATTTCAAGCTTTATTAGCATATAATTTTTGGTATGCAGGAGCGATCTTATCCAAGGGACTAAACAAAATGTTGGCAACATTGTTTGGGGGACTATTAGCTGTAGGGACAAGCTACGTTGCAGATCATGTTGGACACAACTCTGAAACAATTGTAATTGGGACTGTTGTGTTTTTAATAAGTGCAGCAGCGACATTTGCACGATTTCTTCCCAAAATCAAGGCCAGATATGATTATGGAGTTCTCATATTCATTCTCAGCTTCAATTTCATGGCAATTTCTGGATATCGCGTTGACAACTTGTTTGAGGTTGCTTATAAACGACTAGGTACCATAATCCTTGGATCATTTAGCAGCACAGGTTGAGAATGAGTATGGGATATCTAATTTCATCCCTATTCTTATAGGAGACAAACAAATTTGTTTCGAGTTTCAAATGCTCGAGCAGGAAGTTCTGAAATCTGGATTCTGCTGCAGAAGTAATCATGGACTTGCTATCGAAAGTTCCGGTTCTGATATTTGCAAGAAAAATTTGGTGAGAAGACAGAGTATCTTGGAGTTACTTGTAGACATAGGTTGGGTTCGCAAGGATCCCGATCCTAATGAAGAAAAAGTATCAGTGAATTTTTTGCACATACAAAGGTTGAATTCCTTGTTCAGTTACTTAATAAATGGCGACTTCCTTGCTATCACGGAGAAATTTTTGCATTCACCTAAAGTTGTTAAAATGTTAAGGCAAGCATATGGAAAGTCAAATGAGGTTGATGGTGCTGACTTGAAGTTGCTTCAGAATTATGATTGAACATGCATGGCAATCCCTTAGGAAAAAGTGCACTACCGATTTCCAGTTGTTCCTCGATGACGAATTACTGCAAGATTTTCCTCCTCCATTGACAATTGCAACATCATCTTGCAACCATGCAACCCTCTCCGGGCACAGTTGTCATCATGAGCTGGAATTGGCAGAATTTTAGTTTAAAGCCTATTTTTATTAAAATCAGTTTTATTCAAATGACAAATGTAACGTGGCAGTCAGAGATCGAAAGGCTAATTTGAAATGAAGATATTCATTACAACAGAAGAATAGGATTCGTATTCCTATTTATGACTTCAGTTAGTAATACAAATAGGTCTGCGCTCCATTTTTTAGTCTTTTAGTTAGTCATTAGAGAATTTCAAGGAGAAGGCTGTTCTTTTTTTCTATTTTTAAACTTCAGTTGAAACAGCTCCTCATTTTGGATCGATCTGTTCTCAAACATGAGAGTTTATTTATTGTGTTACAAATGATTTGTAAAAAGGGAGGAGGATTTTGAGAGCTGTGGGAGGAAATAACCCAGCACTATCATTGTGCAGTTTGATAGAGGAGTAATTGAATGGTCAGCTCTGATTTATAAGATTCCTGTGGCTTGAAGTTTAGCATAATGTATTTTCTCTATGTTTCATATGTATCTCGTAATGTTTTTTATTTCATTCATAAATCATTTTCAGTTTGAATGCTTGAGAGTAAGAAAGGTAGAACTCAGTCATTGCTCTGCCTTGAGGAAGTGTTCAGACTTTGTGTGGCTTTCTTCTGTATGAAAGGGATTCATTGTTTAATGCCCTTTTTAGCTATCTTAAACAGTCTTTCCACGCCATTTAATTTCAATTTAATTTTTAAACTTCACTCCTATCTTTCCTTATGGAATAATCTGTACCTTTGATTAAACCTCTGCTCACGCTGTTTTTGATCCCATACAGTCCAGAAAACCCCGTCATTTATTAAAAACCTCATTCATATCTATTTACTAGCCTAAGATCAGCATTCACTATAGGTCATCTCAGCCCTTTGAAGACAGCACGCCGGAGATAGACCGGAGAGAGCCCTCTCCTGTCCTCGTAGGAGCTAGCTACGAGGCTAAGCTTGGTTTTGATGTTGCCTCGGTTGCCTTCCTCGGCCACGAGCAAATCCGGCCCTTCAGCATGGTGGCGACCATGCGGGAGTCCTCCCCGGTGAGATAACAAAGTTGGATCCGATTGCGATGGTGAACGGCGGTCGGACACCACGGTAGAAATCATTCACCGACGGCCTTCTTCCTTTGAACAATCTAAGCTTCAGTGCTTCATGGTGATTTCCTTTGCCGCCAAATGGATGGGTAGCTTGAACGGGTGAACAAGATGGACCGAATCACGAGAAGATATGCTCCCATGAGCCGAGACCACATTCCAGGTTTTCCGAATAAGATGCCCAAGGTAGATTGGTCAAGGAATCTGCCTACGTTTAACGATGATGGTAAGAAGGATGCTGCTTTACATCTGGTTAGATTTCACATGCATAGTCGCAAGTTGAAGGTGGATTTTCCTGAAGATTGCTTGATGAAGATATTCTTGGCCACTCTGGAAGGTGAAGCCCAATCTTGGTATGAAAATTTGCCGCTGGCCTGTATTTACTGTTTAAAGGATTTTCATGCCTTGTTCATTGAAAGATATCAAGCATCTTATTCATCATTAAATTTAGTTCATGACTGTTGCAAACATGCTTCTACTTTTATTGAAAGCCTTGAGAAATATTATGAAGATGATAATTTCATGGATGATGAGATCATGGAGGCTCTGTATGAGAATCCATTTCAGCAAAATGAAGAGAACCTAGAGGATACCCATCAAAATGCTCAGGAAATTTTGCAGCAGAATCAAGATCAACAGGTTGAAGAGTGCCATATGGCTGAAAATGATGAAAGGGAGAATGTCATTTCAGATCTGCTCACAGAAGAAGACAACATGCAGATTGCAGATTGTGATGCAGTCGAGTCAACTATTTCAGAATTTCATTCAGATTGTGATGACCAAGCATATCTTGTGCTGAAGCCCATCAAAGAGAATTCTGCTGTCGAGATCATCTGGAATGCAGAAGACACAGTAATGGATCCAAATGTTCTCAGTCATACTGTCAGTCCATCATTAGAACACAACCTTCATGAAGAAGCAATCCAGTCAGTTCATGAAAAACAGAATGAAATCTTTGTGCAAGTAAGTGATAAAACTCCTTTCAAGAGCTCAGTAATAAATGATAGTTTGAATGCCCTGTCATATGAAGATAATTACTGTTTAAGCAGAAGAAAACAAAAGGCATTGTCTCCTTTGTCTGAAGATGAGATAGATCTACTTTTGAAAGGTCCTGTTTCAGCCGAAGCTACAGCAGATTTGCAGTGCACACATAGTCAGGAAAGTGTTGGTGAAACTTCTTCCTCTTTTGAAAAAGATGACTGTCTTGTAATCAGTTTTGTAGATCAGCAAACAGATAATTTTTTCTTTCACAAAGATGAAAAGGCTGTCATGTTTGATAATCTTGAATATTGTTTTTTGTTTAAGAATGACCTAGATCATGAAGTTGAGGAATATATGCCAGAATTTCTCATGGTCAAGGAACCTACAGCTAACACTCAGATGGCAGATACCTCTCTGTGCATTTCTATCCCTCAGAAATCAATTGTCCTTTCAGATCAGAATGGAGTGAATACTTGTATTTTTGCAGCTGGATCTCCAGATAAGCCAGTGCTTCAGGATTTTCAAGACCCCTTCAGCATTCTTCTGCAAACATTATAAAGGATAAATATTGCTTGGTTCATTATCTTAAGCTTTGGTTTCAGTGGTTATTTTGAGTTGCCTACAGGTTCATCATTCCGCCTGCTCAAGGATAGTAAGAGTAGAAATTTGGGGTGTAGCCATCTACTGGATTGGTTACATTGGAAGGCACACTACACATGATTGTATATATCACATCAGTATGCAGGTGGTTGCCATCATGATTTTAAGATCTTGATGGACTGCTGCCTTTTTCAAAAAGCTTTGTAAATACTTGTTCTAGCTAAGTCAGTCATGAGTTGTTCATCGAGTCAGTTTGAGTCGATTTTCCAGTTAATAAGTTGAGTCATCAGTCTTTTGTCGTTTCTTCGAAATAATGATTCCATCGCCCAATGGATGGAGGCACTGTCTGCTCTCCCAAAGATCTGCAGTTCTTGGCACCTCCAAGAAGCGGCAGCTGCCATCCCCACTGGAGCCAATGTTAGACACGGTCCTGTCAGTCCCTGGTCATAATCAAATTCTCCAAAGCCATTTCTCGTCATTCATAGTCATGGATGGCAAAGAGTCTTTAAGAGTTTTAGGTCTAGGGTTTTTTTGACTTAGCTGCATGAAAGGTTCAGTTTCCATTGCTAAGTTTCATAGTCAATAAGGCTTGAGAGTGTTTCTTCTTCAAAACCCTGTTTTGAAGAAGAAATCATCAAATGTGTTTTTTTAGAATATGTAATTTGTCAAAGTGTTCCAAAGCTCTACAGCTCCTCAATGGCAGCCTTGTTTCAGCTTCAGCAGCTCTATACCCTGTGAGACAAACAGAAATCCATCAGTCAGTTGATCAGAAACACAATACCCAAAGCAAAGTTGGGAGAATAAGCCACAAACTCTGGATTACAGAGTTTCCTTCCTTTGAGAAAACTGGGAAGAAGATATCACCTTGGTATGATATTTTATTGCAGATAGGGTTATCAATTTTGTGGTTAAAATACCAGAGGAAACAAGGGCAGAAATATAACTTGCAAGTGAAGAGACAAACTTCCAATCAAGTAAAACACTAAAAAGGGAAAATTTCGATATTACCCATATAACATGAATTGGAACTATGGCTCGCTTCCACGAACATGGGTGGATTCATCTTTTGCGAATGAAAAAGTCAAAGGTGGCATTTGATGAGCACAAAGAGTTTGAAAGACTATTGGAACATCTTGAAGGAGTTCAACAGCAAATAGATTAGCTTGTGGAAAAATACCAAAATGAAATAACATTGTGGTTCAGCAGGGCTTTGTTTGCATTCAAGGTTTTGGTATTATCATTTGCAGTTTGCATTCAAAATTATGGTGATACAAACCGAGGATAAGGATAGAAGTTAAATCGAGCATTGGTATATTGTTTGAATCTTGGTATTTAGATTAACAGTGGCAATCTTGATGCCATTTTCAACACAAGTTCCTGAGATACCAATTCAGAAGTACACTAACATAAGCAGAGTTCGAATTGGTGAAGGCCGAAATCGTGTTTTGCAAAGTTGTGGACAGGCATTGGAGGTGCGCACTACGCGCAGAGGAGGCGCGCTACCCATATAGGGCGCACTACACATATAGCCTCCCCAGCCTGTGTGAAATCTACAAGTGCACTACGCATATGGAGCGCGCTACGCGTTGGGCTTCAGGTTTCTGCCTACAAGAAAGAATTTCAAGCTTTATTAGCATATAATTTTTGGTATGCAGGAGCGATCTTATCCAAGGGACTAAACAGAATGTTGGCAACATTGTTTGGGGGACTATTAGCTGTAGGGACAAGCTACGTTGCAGATCATGTTGGACACAACTCTGAAACAATTGTAATTGGGACTGCTGTGTTTTTAATAAGTGCAGCAGCGACATTTGCACGGTTTCTTCCCAAAATCAAGGCCAGATATGATTATGGAGTTCTCATATTCATTCTCAGCTTCAGTTTCATGGCAATTTCTGGATATCGCGTTGACAACTTGTTTGAGGTTGCTTATAAACGACTAGGTACCATAATCCTTGGATCATTTAGCAGCACAGGTTGAGAATGAGTATGGGATATCTAATTTCATCCCTATTCTTATAGGAGACAAACAAATTTGTTCTGAGTTTCAAATGCTCGAGCAGGAAGTTCTGAAATCCGAATTCTGCTGCAGAAGTAATCATGGACTTGCTATCGAAAGTTCCGGTTCTGATATTTGCGAGCAAAATTTGGTGAGAAGACAGAGTATCTTGGAGTTACTTGTAGACATAGGTTGGGTTCGCAAGGATCCCGATCCTAATGAAGAAAAAGTATCAGTGAATTGTTTGCACATACAAAGGCTGAATTCCTTGTTCAGTTACTTAATAAATGGCGACTTCCTTGCTATCACGGAGAAAGTTTTGCATTCACCTAAAGTTGTTAAAATGTTAAGGCAAGCATATGGAAAGTCAAATGAGGTTGATGGTGCTGACTTGAAGTTGCTTCAGAATTATGATTGAACATGCATGGCAATCCCTTAGGAAAAAGCACACTACCGATTTCCAGTTGTTCCTCGATAACGGATTACTGCAATATTTTCCTCCTCCATTGACAATTGCAACATTATCTTGCAACCATGCAACCCTCTCCAGGCACAGTTGTCATCATGAGCTGGAGTTGGCAGAATTTTAGTTTAAAGCCTATTTTTATTAAAATCAGTTTTATTCAAATGAAAAATGTAACGTGGCAGTCAGAGATCGAAAGGCTAATTTGAAATGAAGATATTCATTACAACAGAAGAATAGGATTCGTATTCCTATTTATGACTTTAGTTAGTAATACAAATAGGTCTGCGCTCCAGTTTTTAGTCTTTTAGTTAGTCATTAGAGAATTTCAAGGAGAAGGCTGTTCTTTTTTTCTATTTTTAAACTTCAGTTGAAACAGCTCCTCATTTTGGATCGATCTGTTCTCAAACATGAGAGTTTATTTATTGTATTACAAATGATTTGTAAAAAGGGAGGAGGATTCTGAGAGCTGTGGGAGGAAATAACCCAGCACTATCATTGTGCAGTTTGACAGAGGAGTAATTGAATGGTTAGCTCTGATTTATAAGATTCCTGTGGCTTGAAGTTTAGCATAATGTATTTTCTCTATGTTTCATATGTATCTCGTAATGTTTTTTATTTCATTCATAAATCGTTTTCAGTTTGAATGCTTGAGAGTAAGAAAGGTAGAACTCAGTCATTGTTCTGCCTTGAGGAAGTGTTCAGACTTTGTGTGGCTTTCTTCTGTCTGAAAGGGATTCATTGTTTAATGCCCTTTTTAGCTATCTTAAACAGTCTTTCCACGCCATTTAATTTCAATTTAATTGTTAAACTTCACTCCTATCTTGCCTTATGGAATAATATGTACCTTTGATTAAACCTCTGCTCACGCTGTTTTTGATCCCATACAGTCCAGAAAACCCCGTCATTTATTAAAAACCTCATTCATATCTATTTACTAGCCTAAGATCAACATTCACTATAGGTCATCTCAGCCCCTTTGAAGACCTTTTGCCGAGATAGACCCGGAGAGAGCCCTCTCCTGTCCTCGTAGGGCTAGCTACGAGGCTAAGCTTGGTTTGATGTTGCCTCGAGTTTTGCCTTCCTCAGCCTGAGCAGATCCGAGCGCTAACAGTTTCTTTCCCACTGTATTTTTCAATGGAGTTGATGTATTGTGTATTTACTTCCATTTTTCCATTGATAATGATATTAGGTACTAGTTTCCTTGATCACTAGTATTAGTTTTATTGAGTCATTTATCTATCATATGCCTTTGATATTTTGTTGTTACTATGTTTACAAGTCTAAATTCTAAGAATTGAGGAGCTGCATCCAACCATAGCAAGGATATTCATTAAGAATTTCACTTGAAAGGTATGGATTTTATCTTCTAACATTCTTGTTTATGATTCAATAGGAATGAACTCAGGGAAATATTTATTAGTTTTTATGTTTGTTACTAGAGTCAATCATTGAATCTAGGGAGATTGATTTTGTCTATATAAGAAATTTTTCTGCCATAGCAAATCCACATATACATTGAAGGATTCTTAGGAGTATCTAGGAACACATTTGGGGAGAGTAAGCCTTTGAAGAATTTTTCTACTTACATGGAATTTATGAGAAAAATCATTGATTTTGATCCTTCGGGTTTTTAGGAGGAAACAAACCCACATGTATGACAGGATTCCATGGTGGAGGAATACACATCCATCATGAAGAATGATGTTTGGGATACATGTATGATAGGATTCCATGGTGGAGGAATACACCTCCATCATGAAGAATGATGTTTCGGATATAGCGCCAAGAGAAAAGGGGAAATCAATTGTGAGTTCTAGGTGGCTCTACAGGATCAAGCATGTTTCAGATGTTAGGATTGAGAAGTTCAAAGCAAGGTTTGTGGCAAGAGGGCTCTCCTAGAAAGAGGGAGTATACTATGAGGACACTTTTTTCTCTAATCACCAAGTCTTCTTCCATTAGTGTTGTTCTATCTATTGTCTTAGTCATGGGATGAAGGATACATCATATGGATGCGAATAAAAAATTCCTTAATGAGATCATTGGGGCTTTGATGTACAAAATGAGAGAATTTGTACACACATTTTTGAACATCAAGAAGACTCAAGAGATCAAAGGAGATTAATTGAGAAAATTCAAAGCATAAGTGCATAAGAGAGGATTTGTACACACCAACAGACAAATTAATCTAATTAAGTGTGAAATTTTATTTTGTGTATAAATTACAACTATTGCTTTAGGAGGTTTACTAAGCTTTCAATATTTAAATGAAAAGCTAATTTGAGGGTGTAATTATTGGTGTATTATATTTATGTTTTAATTGTTTATTTTTAACTATACTTGACTAATTGTTGCATGTTTAGAAATATTTATTTCTCTAATTAAGTCCATCCACATATGATTTATATGATAAGAGTAATTCACAATTTAAAAACTTGCATGATTACATCTACATTATCTCTTTAATAACTTTTTATTCATTATACTTAAAATATAATCATGATGTATTTTCATTTTTTTTTAATATAAAAATTTTAATATTTTATTTTTATTTTAATAAACTAAATTATTATTATTATTATTATTCTTAACCATGATAAGAATATTGCAATAAATCAAAATCCACACCTATATCACAACCTGTGCAACAAGTGAGTACAATCAAAATCCTTCAAGGTCAATTATACCTGTAAACTCAAGACGATCTTTATTCTCCATATTTATTAGTCATTTTACTATCCTAAAGGACACAGGGTCTTTGGAGGTGTAGATTCTCCAAAAGCCCTGTAGATAAAGACAAAATTTACATTGCATAATAGAACCATTGTTAAGGATTAGTTGCGAAGGAAGGAATAATATTTCTCCTTAGAACTCATGTGTCCAAGTTTACACCTTTATTGGCAAGATCATCTGTAGCATAATTGTCCATTCTCAACACATGAAAGAAGCTAATAGTAGAGAACTCTAGTTACAAATTCCTGATTCAATCAATAATGCCTCACAACTTGCAATCCTTAGGCAAAGATCCATGAACAAGCTGATGGATAGCCAATTGTGAATCATCGAACACCGCCAAATCTTTGATGTTTGCTTCTTTAGCAATAAGGAGCATGTGCACTGATCCATGTGCCTATGTCACATTATTTGTATAATTACCTAACCCCAACTATACTTAATTAAAAAATTTCCATCAAAATTCAAAATAACCCCTCTAACTTTGCGTCCAACTAATTTATTATTAAAAATAAATTTAAAAATTTATTATTATTATTTACTTAATTAAATTATATATTTATTTGCCTTATTAAAATTTAATTACGAAATCACATCAATTAATACTTTTAAAATATATATATTAAAAATCATGATAATTATTAAAATATATAATATAATATAATATAATATTAAAATCATCTTTATATCTTAAAATCAAAATAAATATTCAAACTAAAATTTACCACAAATATTCCAAATTAAAATTTACCAATATATTTGTATATATTAAAATAGGAATTAAACATTCTACATTGAAGCCAACATCAGTGAAAAACAAAAAGAACACCCCTTATGTAGAGAGATACCTAGGTGGTAGGAGAGCCCACTAAAAACACCTTTGATTCAAAGAGACAGGCTAAATGGCAAGAGAGTCCACTATTTCCAATAGGTCAATGCATTAAGTGATACCAACTTTTTGACATTGGACTTAGGATCCCTTTAGCAAATCAATTAAAAAGTAATTAAAATGATAACATCATTGTTTTAACATGGAGAGGTTGTGAATCTTTATGTGGGGCTAAATGGTGATGATTACATTGGGAAATTTTTAGGAGCTGAATATAGAGCGTTTTATGTGGGATTAAATGGCGATGGGAATTTTTTTGGTGCTTTTACTTAAAAGTGGGTTTTAAAGAATGTTACATAATTAATAATTGATGTTGAATGGTTGGTAGAAACAGATCATTAATAAAGTTGTAAACCTTTGTTTTTTTCCATATTTCACTTTGGGATGGGGGTTTAAAAGTGTGGAACCTAGTCAATGTTGAACGGTTAACACAAAAGTGGGCCGTTAAAGGAATTGTAAACCTCTGTTTTCCATACATCACTTTGGGATGTGAGTTTTAGATCATGGTACATAATTAGTGTTGAATGGTTGCCCCAACTTTTGACAGTGTGTTGGATTTGGTGTATAATGTCTTTCCTTGAAAGTGGTTGTCTTGCAAACCTAAACATGAGGGACCAAGCTGAAATTTACATAGAAAAGTGATTTTATTGTTTTTTATATTTATATGTACGAAGCCAAGGTAATGGTTATTGCTTAGTGAAAATTTTGAAAAGTAATAAAGATTAAAATAATTTGAATTTTAAAGAGTGATTTAGATGGAGATTAAGTTTGTTAATTTATGTAGTTACAACATTTATTTTGTCATTATTCTTTTGTGAATTGGTTATAATGAGATTTTTACAGACACAAAAAGGAATACTGAGAAAGATTAAAGTAATAACATTGTTTACTTGGACATTGTTCACATGTATTTCATATTGTAGTAAGTTACTGTGATTTCTTTTTCTAAAGATAACTACACTAAAGCCTACCTCCTTATTGTTATAAAAAATTTGCATATAACAACACATGGAAATTAGAAGCTTGAAAATTTACATAAAACCCTAAAGTGACATGCATGAAAAAGAAATAACCATCAAATTTCCATTTGATAGACCAGATAAATTTGAAATTATTGGGATCATTGCAAGGAAGAACTTAAACTTATTTGGATTATAAATAGGTTGATTTATATTTATTTATTTTTATTGAAATTTTATTTTAAATGATTGTATTTTATTTATTACTAAATTATCTTTTAAATATTATTACTATAAATTAAAAATTAAAAATTTAAGTTTAAGTTGGTTAAAATAATAAAATAACAATAATATTAAAAAAATAAATTTAAATATAAAATTATACTTTTATAATATTTATAAAATAAGGCATTAAATTTATTTTTATTTATACTGATGAAAAGAAGAGTTTGGTAGTACATTGTATATTAAGTTGTTATAACTTACTTTCCAATCACTTAAAATAAATCTAATTAATTAGATATAAATGTATCAACATATCAACACATTTTTAATATTAATATGGTTATTATTAATTTTATAATATTAAAAAATACAATAAAATGAAATTAGTTTAACTTATTTTATATGTATGTCTCATGAATAGCTTAATTAGTGTGTATATGGCTAAAATCAAGTTTGATTTTGAATTTATTGTTTTTTATTTTTTTTAATTAAATTAAAATATAGATTAAAATTTTTAAGATTATATTTTAGCTAACAAAATTGAAATGGAACATTTCAAAATTTTATTAGTATTCTTTTTATCTTTATTCAAATTTAATTTTTAATATATCATTATCAAGTTACAAATTAATTAATTAAATAAAAATTATTAATTAATTATAATAATATTTTACTTTCTAATCGAAATTTAAACTAATAATTTTTTTTCCCAAAAATCCCAAATCAAGTCATATTAAATACTAAACCATAATATAATTGTCATCCTCCACATATTTAAATCTCAAAATAAGCATTTTAATATATATTATTAACCTAAATATTAGGTAAAATTAAAATGGGTTGTCTACCTAAGCCACAGTATAGTCTAGATGGTAGCTTTCACATAATAGTCTAGATGGTAGTAGGCAAAAAAAATTCAATAAATCAGAATGCTAGAGTGTTTGAATGGTTTTTTTATTGTGGAAATGGATTCAGCACCATCAAGAACCCTGGGGCACCCAAAATCCAAAACGTTTTCAAAAATATCTACCGAATTTTGTCATAATCTTGTCAAAATTTCCATTATTTTCAAAACTAATGTGAGTTTTTTTAAACTACTCGACATTACATTACAGCTGAAAAAAAAATTTATACTGATGACAACTATAAAATGTGTTGAGTTGTATAACATGAATTTGCATATGCCCAACAAAAAGAAAATTCGCCAATCTTGATGTGACAGCGTTATTCTGTAGTGCAACAACTTTGAGATTTGCATGTTCAATAAATAATTTGACCTGTTAACTATCATGGGATTTGATGGTTCAATAAATTTGATTCTCAATCACGTACAGGTGGGAACTTTACATAAAATTATAACAGGTTCAATAAAGTTGAAACATTAATTGCAGAAACATCTGCATTAGTGGTTTTTTTCATGAAGTCACGGTACTAAATTGACAATAGCTAAAGCGTGTTGGCCCAACTCGCCCCCTTTCACACACGGCACAAATAACTACAAAATTGCGTCTGTAGAAAAAGCACAACGATGGAGCTAGAACTCAGTTTTGTGAAGGAAAAATTGATTTTTTGCTTGGAGAAGTTGAGAGCTCGATGCTTGAGGATGCAAATGAATGACTTTTTGGTCTTTGAGGGTCTTTTATACTTGAAGAAATATCATTAAATAGACATGGACCCACATTTCCTTTTTTGAAATCAACTTTACATTGCTTTTTTACCTTTAACTTTTGAATCTGATCTTTGAACTTTATCTTTTGATGCCTTAGGAACACTGAATGGCTTTTTGGAACTTTGCTCATTTACTGATGAAAATTTGAGTGTTGCAGCTACTTGGAACTCTGAGAACTTATTACAAATTAGGAACATAAAATTACATTTTCTTTGAAATCAAATCTACTAATGAAATTTCTTTATTGTCACTCCTTCACTTGCAGGGACTTATGTATGAAATGGTGATTTGATGACCTGGGAAACCCTAAGACATAATGGAGACTCTGACTGAATGAAACCGCGGTGAAAATGACTGAAATAATGATGACAACTCATGAATAATGGTACACTCAGCAAAGAGGTGAAATGAGCCAACAAGTTATAAAATGTTGAAAGGAGTGAGATCATACCTAGATATACATCCAGAGACCAAATTTTTGCATGATGACCTAATGGAATGACAAAATTTTCAAAATTGGACCCTAACATGACATTATAAGAGCCTATTTGATCAATGGTGGCACGATGAAAAAACTAACACTAACAAGATACATGTATCACAAGATTCCATGGTGGGGGAATACACCTCCATCATGAAGAATTGATCAGGTGCTTAGTGTTAAGCTCAAAAATGGAAGTGCTCAGAATCGTTCAAAACCTGAACAAACGCGAAGTGCTCGTTGCCAGGAATTCGACGCACTTTGTTTCATAAAAAACTGACTCTATATGTGAAAGAGAGCTTGTTGTTCATTTTCACAAACAACTAAAATTTGTGTAGAAATGACAGAATGGTGACTGAGCAGCAAAACAAAAAAATATTCCTAGAATATTCCTATAATTTTTCCAATGAAACTATGACAAGTGTCACTTCGTGGTTGGTTGTTGAGTTGGGTGACTTGTTGCAATTTCATTGGTTGTGGGATGAGTTAATGCGAAGAGGAAACATGATGCAACCAAGGGTTGCCACGTGCCCCCTCCCAAAGGCCAAAATCTTGGTTAAGTCAAAGGATGAATCATATATATATGTTGGAAAAATTTTATATAGAGGTTGGGCGGAGGTCAGGGTCGACCCCATGACCTCCCCATGCAAACACAACTGTTAACCACTATTTCATGCCAAAGGTTCTTAATAGTCTATGCCCGCAATTTATATTTGTATTAATACAAATGGTATGGTGGAGGTAGGCCGGGGGGCCAGCCCCCGGCCCATGTGACTTGAGGTTAGGACTGTGGCGCAGCGCTCTAGACTAAACGTGCTTAGTGCATTAAACTCGCACTTAATTACCAACTAACTGCACTTATCCTAAATTTAAACCAGGCTTATCTTAGCGGCGGAGTTGGCAGAATCTGCCATTTTCAGCGGAATTCCAAACTTGTCAGCATTAATTGGAGTTCTCTTGAGTTTTGGAGGACTTTCCTAGGCTAGAATTGAATGAACCATAAATTTTGCAAAATTCAACCATTTTTGGCTCAGAAAGAGTCTATCCTAGCAGATTTGTACATTCTGAGCATGTCGGAGCAATAGAGGATTGTAAACAACACTTTTTTCCATTTTGAGCTAATACAGAGGCCCAAGCCATGGAAGCTGCACCAAGGAGATGTAGCCTAGGAGGGGTGAACTCCTTCATCAAAATATTGTGTTAATGGATCATTTGATGGTTTGATGTACATTTTATTGTTGTTGTTAAGTAATTTGTTTTAATGTTAAAATTCTCATGAATTTAACATAGAACTTGACACAGTTACATGTTAATTACCACTCAAAAACACCATAAGGAAAACTATGCACATGAAGCAAATGATCAACAATTGTTTATAATTCTGAATATGAAATTAGCACATCAAAACTAACATTCAGATTCAGATCAAGGTGGTATCAGAGAAAATGTTATTTTCTTGATATTTGCTTGAGTTTTATGCAAGTATGGTCTTAATGGTTGCAATTTTGTGATTCTTACAAGGTTAAAGTTGCAGAGAGGAGAAGGAAAACTATTTGGTTGCTAGTCCTGAGGTTAGGACCAGAAGAATAAGAGCCACAAGGCCACCATCTCCACCCAAATTTTCACTCCCAGCTGCACTTGAAGCCCCTCAAGTTTTATCTCTAGCTGAGATTGAGGAGGTACAAGTTGCACCAGAATCTGAACTTGAATCCATAGCCATCATGTCAGGTGCATGAGATACTTAAGGTATTTCAGAAGAGGAAGCATTCAAGAAGGCTTTCTATGACCTAACTGAAAGGGTTAGGATCCTCTTTGAAGAGAGGAGTACCAGGATGGTTGGAGAGAATTCTAAGTCTCCATATGGAGAGGGAACATCATAAGACAAAAAGGATGAAGAGAAGGATTAAAAGGGTAGTGGAGGAAAGCCTCCTCCATCTCCACCATCTTCATCATAATCCTCATCATCACCAGCAAAATCATGTTCCACTTCCACAACCAAAACCACCCATACTCACTCAAAAACCCCAAAAGGAAAAACTCCCTTACTCAAATTGGACATTAAGTTTGAACTTCCCATGTACAATGGTGAGGTAAATGCAGAGAAGTTGGAAAATTGGATTCGTCAATTGGAGGTTTATTTTATAATTCATAACCTTAAAGAAGATGACATAAAAATCCAAATGGATTCATTGAGGCTAGAAGGAGCAACACTAGTTTGGTGGGAAGCAAAGACTCAAGAGGAAATTTGAATCCATGGTAATATATCCATTTCTTGGGTTGAGTTTATTTCTTCAATTAAGATACAATTTTTTCCTTTAGCTTACATGCAAAAAGTCATTATGAGTTGGCAAAACCTTAGGCAACTCAAGGGTCAAACAGTTCAAGAATATACCCAGGAGTTTAGGAAAAGGGCTTTGTTGTTAAGTGTAAAATTGAATTCCCAAGACACTCTATTGAAATACATTGGGAGTTTACATTCCTATTTGAAACACACTATACTTATGTTCAATCCAAGAAATTTAGATGAGGTTTTTGTGCAAGCCACACACCTTGAAGCAAGGGGAAAGAACATTCAGGAAGAGGGTAGTAAGAAGAATCCATTCAAGGGTAAGGAGAAAGAGAAGGGAGGAAAATGGAATGGAAAGAAGAATGAAAGTGTTAAGAAAGAAGGCAAGAAAAATACATTAAAACATTGTTCCAAAGAGGGGCATGATGAAGCCTAATGTTGGAAACTACATCCCGAACTAAGGCCTAAGAAACCAAACAATAAGGGGAAACAAAATATGACTGCTACCACACAACATGATCTTGGATCCAATTCCAATGATGAGACCAAGATTACACCCATGGTCACAAAGGGAAAGGAAGCCATAGCAAGCACTAGTTCCTCAAATTGTCACAACAACACTCCAAATGAAGAAACAAGGATAGAGGTGTTCCATGTAAGGGTGATCTCAAACCATACAAATATTAATGCACTATTTGATAGTGGATCACAAGGGAACTTAATCTTAGAAGACTTGATCAAAAAACTTAACCTTGAAACTGCACCTCATCATAAGCCATATCCTTTGGGTTAGATAGTCAAGAATGAAAATTTACAGGTTACAAGGAAATATATATTTAGGTTTTCTATTACTACAAATTTTGTTGATGAAGTTGAGTTAGATGTGGTTCTGCTTGACATTCTAGGAATTATCTTGGGAAGCCCATATTTTTATGACAGGAAAGTGGTATTTTATCGCCATGAGTAAAAATATCATTTGCTCAAGGATGGGATGGAGCATATTGTGTGAGCTCATCACAAAAAGCTGAATATTTCTTTGGTTAATGAAGGGCAGATGAAGAGACTAGTAAATGCAAGTAAAAATTTTGTGCTTCTCTTGATCAAGAAAAATAATGATATGGATTATGAATCTTTTGAAGGTTGTGATGACAAATTAAAATCTGATTTGTTTGATGTGGTAATTCAACATGGTGATATGTTTCAGGTACCAAATGGGTTACCTCCCAAGAGAGGAATTCAGCTTGAGATACATCTGCAACAATATGTTCCACTTCCAAACATTGGCATGTATCGCATGTCAATAATTGAGAGCATGGAAATCAATAAGAAAATTGAAGAATTTTTGAAAAAATGTATCATACGCCCATCTACTACGCCATGTGGTTCATCGATTGTCTTAGTGAAAAAGAAGGATGGGACTTGGCGCATGTGTGTGGATTTTCGTGCACTGAATAAAATCATGATAAAGAATCGTTATCCACTCCCAAGAATTGATGATTTGCTTCATCAACTAAGGTATGAAAATTATTTCACTAAGTTATACTTATGAAGTGGTTATCATCAAGTTATAATAGTTGAAGAGGACATTTGGAAAACCGCATTTAAAACTAGATAAGGATTGTTTGAGCGGCTTGTTATGCCTTTCGGTCTTACCAATGCTCCAACTACTTTCATGAGAGTTATGAATGACGTATTGAGACCATTTCTAGATGATTTTTTCATTGTTATGATATTTTGATATTCAGCAAATCAAGAGATGAACATGTCATGCATGTGAAAAAAGTACTTGATGTCTTGAAAAAAGAAAAGTTGTTTTTAAAGTTATTGAAGTGTGAATTTGGCATGACTTATTTAGTGTATTTGGGACACATTGTTGGAAGAGGTGAGCTGAAGATAGACCCCTCTAAGTTTGAGTTCATTGTGAATTTTCCCAAACCCAATAAAGTTACAGAGGTAAGAAGCTTTCTAGGGGTAGCACGATATTGGAGGAAATTCATTGCTAGTTTTTCTTCCATTGCAACTCGGTTACATGCATTGAAAAGTGTCAAGAAAGTCTTCCATTGGGGAGATAAGCAGCAGAAAGAAATTGATGCTTTAAAACAAAATATCAGTTCAGCACCAGTATTGGCTCTTCCGGATCTTAGACAACCATTTGAGATTCAAACAGATGCTAGTGATTATGCCATGGGAGCAGTTCTCATGCAGCATGGTAAGCCCATTTTATTTCATTCTGAGATTTTTATTGGAGTTGTGACTAACTATCCCAATTATGACAAAGATTTATATGCATTGGTACAAAGTGTAAAGAAATGGAAACATTATTTGATGGGGAAAGAGACCATTATCCATACCGACCATCAACCATTGCAGTACTTACAGTCACGATCAAATTTGCAGCAATCAAGACACTTCAAATGGATGGGATTTATACAACAATTTCATTTGTTTATCAGGTATAAAAAGAGAATCTACAATAAGGTAGTTCATATGCTTTCTAGGCCTATTCTAAATTCATCTATTATACGCAAGCACAATTTTGTTGTTCATGAAAGTTACATTGAGAAATATGGATATGATAATGAATTTCAAGATGTGTATGCAAGCTTCAGTTAAGGAAACCAAATTGAAGAGTTAGATTACCATGTACATAACATTTTTTTATATCACTTGGGCAAGTTATGTATTCCACAGGGAGAAAGAAACAGTATCATAAGGGAGGCACACACTTCACTGATTGTTGGACATTTCGGTGCAGGCAAGATGGTAGTGAATCTCCAAAGGTATTGTTATTGGCCACACATGTTTGATAGTGTATCTTGTTTCATTAGAGGATGTTCTTTGTGTGTAATAAGCAAGCCTAAAAATAGGAAACTAGGATTGTACACTCCACTTTTGGTACCTTCACGTCCATGGGAGAGTATCTCAATGGATTTTGTAGGAGGTCTTCCATTGTCAACAAAAATTCATGATTACTTGTATGTAGCTGTAGATAGGTTCAGAAAAATGTGTATTTTGATGCCATGTAAAAAGAAAACTATAGCTAAACAAACATCTAATATTTTCTTTCAAAATGTTTGGGTTCATTTTGGTCTTCCTACTTCTATTGTGAGTGATCGATATTCTCATTTTGTTGGGAATTTTTGGTCAAATTTGTGGGACATGATGGACACTAAGTTGAAGAAGAGTACAACCTTTCATCTGCAAACAGATGGTCAAACCTACGTAGTCAAGAGGACAATCATTCATATTCTTAGAGGATATTGCAGCAAACATCCCAAGTTGTGGGATGAACAATTGCATTACATTCAACATGAATACAATAGGGCAAAGCATTCTTCCACAAATGCATCGCCATTTGAGGCATGTCTTGGGTGCTTTCCAAGATCGCCATTGGAATTCATATTTGGAAAAGATGTTGCTATGGATGGTCATAGCGACATAGATAAAGCAAAGAAGTTCATTGAGAAAATTCAGTTGATACATCACACATTGTAAGAAAATATTGAAAAGAGTCAAAGCAGCTACAAGGCAAGGCATGATAAACACCGTGTCGATCATAAATTCCAAGTTGGCGATGAAGTTTGGTTATATATTAGCAAAGAGAGACTTCAAGGGGAAGGTAAAAAGTTGAAGCCAATCCATTATGGTCCTTTTAAAATTCTGGAAAATATTGGTAACAATGCATTTAAGATATATTTCCCTCCTTATATGCAAATATACTCTGTTGTTAATGTTGAGAATTTGAGATTTTTTGAGCCTCCGTTGATTAATGATCAAGGAGAGCATGGTTAGCTTCCATCAATAGATGATTTCTCGCTAGAATATTTTGATGAACTTCAGCAAGATCTCATACTTTACATAAGAACCAGGAATTCAAGGAGAGGGAATGTTGAATACCTTCGAGTGGGACTCAAGGGAAAAAATCTTTCTAAGGCCAAATTGATGGAGATTGAGAAGGTGATGGAACATTACCCTCACCTATTAAACAATTGATAGTGTATTTTGGGGTCCAAAAGGCTTCTAGTGGGGAGGAATGATCAGGTGCTCAGTGTTAAGCTAAAAAATGGAAGTTCTCCTATCGTTTGGAACCTGAACAACCAGAAAGTGCTCGTCTCTAGGAATCTGGTGCACTTTGTTTCATAAAACACCAAATCCATATGTGAAAGTTAGAGCCTACTATTTGTTTTCACAAACAGCTAAAATTTGTGAAGAAATGACAAAATGGTGTTTGGGCAGCCTAGTCAGCAAAAAAAATATTCTCGAAATATTCCTTTAATTTTCCCAATGATGCTATGACAAGTGGCACTTCGTGGTTGGCTGCTGAGTTGGGTGACTTTTTGCATTTTTTTTGGTTATTCGACGAGCCAATGGGAAGAGGACATGTGGTGCAGCCAGGGGCCGCCACGTGCCTTCTCCCAAAGGCCAAAATCTTGGCTAAGTCAAAGGTTGAATTTTATATATATATATATATATATGTTGGAAAAAATTTATACAGTGGTTGGGCAGAGGTCAGGGTCAACCCCGCGACCTCCCCCACGCAAACACAATGGTTAACCACTATGTCGCACCAAAGGTTCTTAATAGTCTATGCCTGCGATTTATATTTATATTAATACAAATGGTATGGCAGGGGTAGGGCAGGGGTCAGCCCCTGGCCCATGTGACTTGAGGCTATGATCATGGTGCAACACTCCGGACTAAACGTGTTTAGCACATTAAACCCACACTTAATTACCAACTAACTGCACTTATCCGAAATTTAAACCAGGCTTACGGAGTTGGAGGAGTCTTCCATTTTCGGCGGAACTCCAAATTTGTCGGCGTTAATTGGATTTCTCTCCAGTTTTGGAGGAGTTTCATAGGCCATAATTGAATGAACCATAACTTTTGCAAAATTCGACCATTTTTAGCTCAGAAAGAGTCTATCCTAGCAAATTTGGACATTCTGAGCATGTTGGAGCAAGTTTCAAGAGTAGTAGAGGATTGTAAAAAACATTTTTTTTCCATTTTAACCTAATACAGAGGCCCAATCCATGGAAGATGGACCAAGGAGATGTAGCCCAGGACGGGTGAACTCCTTCATCAAAAGACCTTGTTAATGGATCGTTTGATGGTTTGTTGTACATTTTATTTTTTTTGTTCAGTACTTTGTTTTAATGTTAAAATGCTCATGAATTTAACATAAAAACTTGACACAATTACCCGTTTAACACTCACAACACCATAAGGAAACCTATGCACATGAAGCAAATGATTAGCAATTGTTTATAATTCTGAAGATGAAAATAGCACAGCAAAACTAACATTCAAATTCAGATCAAGAATGATTTTTGGGATATAGTGCCAAGACCAAAGGGGAAATAATTATGAGTTCTAGGTGGCTCTATAGGATCAAGCATGTTTCAGATGTTAGAATTGAGAAGTTCAAAGCAGGGTTTGTGGCAAGAGGGTTCTCCTAGCAAGAGGGAGTATACTATGAGGACTATTTTTCTCTAGTCACCAAGTATACTTCCATTAGTGTTGCTCTATCTATTGTCTTAGTCATGGGATGGAGGATACATCATATAGATGTGAAGAAAAAATTCCTTAATGAGATCATTGGGGCTTTGATGTACAAAATGAGAGAATTTGTACACATATTTTTTAACACCAAGAAGACTCAAGAGATCAAAGGAGATTAATTGAGAAAATTCAAAGCATAAGAACATAAGAGAGGAGTTGTACACACCAAGAAACAAATTCATCTCAATAAATGGGTAACTTTTATTTTGTGTATAAAGTACAACTATTACTTGAGGAGGTTTATGTAAGCATGCACTATTTAAATGAAAAACTAATTTGAGTGTGTAATTATTGCTGTATTATATTTATGCTTTAATTATTTACTTTTAATTATACCTGTAATTGTTGCATGTTTAGAAATATTTATTTCTCGCATCAAGTCCGTCCACATATGATTTATATGATAAGAGTAATTCACAATTTAAAAACTTACATGATTACATCTACATTATGTCCCTTTAATAAATTTTTATTCATTATACTTAAAATAGAATCATGATGTCTTTTCATTTTTTTTAGTATAATTTTTTTTTTTTAAATAAAATAATTTATTATTATTAATATTACTCTTATTATTAACCATGATATGAATATTGCAATAAATCAAAATCCACACCTATATCACAACTTATACAACAAGTGAGTACAATGAAAATCCTTCTATACGTGTAACCTCAAGACGATCTTTATTCTCCATATTTATTAGTCATTTTACTATCCTAAAGGACACATGGTCTTTGGAGATGTAGATTTTCCAAAAGCCCTATAGATACAGACAAAATTTACATTTCATAATAGAACCATTGTTGAGGAATAGTTGCGAGGGAAGGAATAATATTTCTCATTAGGACTCATGTGTGCAAGTTTACACCTTTATTGGCGAGATCGTCTGTAGCATAATTGTCCATTGTCAACATGTGAAATAAGCTAATAGTAGAGAAGACTAGTTACAGATTCCTGATTCAATCAATAATGCCTCACAACTTGCAATCCTTAAGCTAAGATCCATGAACAAGGTGATGAATATCCAAGTGCGAATCTTCTAATGCCACCAAATCTGATGTTTACTTCTTTGGCGATAAAGAGCCTTTGCAGTTATCCATGTGCTTATGTCGCATTATTTGCATAATTACCTAGCCCCAACTATACTTAATTTAAATTTTTCCGTGAAAATTAAGAATAGCCCCTCTAACTTTGCCCCCAACTAATTTATTATTAAAAATAAATTTACAAAATTATTATTATTATTTACTTGGTTAAATTATATATTTGCTTATACAGATTAGGAATTAGTGTTATATTGAAATTTAATTACCAAATCACATGAATTAATACCTTTTAAAATATATATATTAAAAATCATGATAATCATTAAAATAAATAATAAAATAAAATTTAATAATAAAATATTGAATATTAAAATGATCTATATATATAGATTGAATTGAGGATTTTGTGATCCATAAGAATTTTGAGAAAAAAATTATGTTAAAATCACATGAGAATGAGCTTTGTCGACCAGTTTAGAACCAAAAGTGTGGTTCATATTTAGCACAAGATGAGAGATCAGATCTTTAAGCTTAAATAAATGTAGAAAGGTCCCAAACTAGCTTTTGGGAAAAACGGCTTATTTGACCTAATCAAATTTAAATATAAAATTTGGTATCAAAATTTATTATATTTATTTATTATTTAGATTTTAAAAAAAAAAATCATATTATATAAACCTTTAACAAATTAAAAATAATTAAAAATAATAATAATTTATTAAAACTATTTTATTTAAATTTTTAACAAAATGAAATTTAAATGTAAAATTTAGCTATTCTAATTAGGTCAAACTATCATTTTTCCCGATCTCTCATCTTGTCTTGAAGATGAATTACACTTGTTGGTTAGAAATGTATCGACAAAGCTCATTTTCATGTATTTTTAGCTAAAAAATTTCTAGAAATAATCTTTATATATTATAATCAAAATAGATATCTCAAATTAAAATTTACCACAAATATTGCAAATTAAAATTTACCCCTAAAATTATTTTTATATATTAAAATAAAAAATAAGCATTCTGCATTAAAACCAACATCAATGAAAAAACAAACAAACAAAAAAACACCCCTGATGTAGAAATACCTAGATGATAGGAGAGCCCACTAAAAACACCTTTGATGCAAAGAGATAGGGTGGATGGCAAGAGAGTCCACTATTTCCAAGAGGTCAATGCATTTAGTGATACCAACCTTTGGACATTGGACTTAGGATCCCTTTAGCAAATCAATTAAAAAGTAATTAAAATGATAACATTATTGTTTTAACATGGAGAGGTTGTGAATCTTATGTGGGGCTAAATGGTGATGATTACATTGCGAAAATTTTTGGAGCTAAATATAGAGCGATTGTGTTTGGTTAAATGGTGATGATTCAACTGGGAAAGTTTTAGGAGCTTTTACTTAAAAGTAGTTATTATAAAAATATATATAATAATATATATGAAATATGTAATTGAGTGCATAATAGATGTAAAAGTTATATATATATATATATTAAAAAATTGTTATTTTAAATTAATAAAGTAGAGGAGAGATATTTTTATTAATATAATATTTAATTGATTAAATTATGAATATGTTATTTTTATTGTTAGTTTTTAAGAAGTAAAAGTAAAAATATATTTTTTTATATTTGTTTGGTTAGAATAATTGATAATTAGATTGGGTTCATACTCAGACGATTCCATCTTGTATCACTATACTTTTGGGGCTTGCCATAATTTTTTAAATATTAATATTATTTTAAAATATTTGTTTGTCTTTGTTTAATTTTTTTTGTGATTTTTTGTCTATGGATTTTGGATAGATAATAATCTCATGTTATTAAAGCACTCTTAGATGTTCAAATATTATTTTTAATCATAATCATGATACAACCTCACCAATTAGAATGTTTGATGGAATCCAAAATAAAAATTATTTAATTTATAAAAATCAATCCAATAACCTAACTAATTTTCTTTTATTGCACATAACAACTATAACAAAAATCTTAACAAAATTCCCAAATAACCACTAAACATACCCATTATTAATTAAATATACTTAATATTTATATTTTAAAATGTAAATATAATATAAATACCTTTTCAATAATCCACTTAATACTATAAATAAAAGAAAAAACAACTTAATAATATACGCATAAAATAAAAATAATCAGTCTGGTAATAAAATGAAACATTAATTAATGAACTTGTAAACCTTTGTTGATCCCAATGTCACTTTGGGATGTGGGTTTTAAAGAATGTTACATAATTAATAATTAATGTTGAATGGTTGGTTGAAACATAGATCATTAATAAAGTTGTAAACCTTTGTTTTTTTCCATATTTCACTTTGGGATGGGGGTTTTAAAGTGTGCAACCTAGTCAATGTTGAACGGTTGACACAAAAGTGGGCCGTTGAAGGAATTGTAAACCTCTGTTTTTCCATACATCACTTTGGGATGTGAGTTTTAGATCATGGTACATAATTAGTGTTGAATGGTTGCACCAATTTCAATGAGTTGGCTTTGGTGTATAGATGCGAGTTTTAGATCATGGTACATAGTTAGTGTTGAATGGTTGCACCAACTTTTGACAATGTGTTGGCTTTGGTGTATGATGTCCTTCCTTCAAAGTGGTTGTCTTGTAAATCTAAACATGAGGGACCAAGCTGAAATTTACATAGAAAAGTGATTGCATTGCTTTTTATATTTATATGTGCTAGGCAAAGGTAATGGTTGTTGCTACAAAGTTGATAGAGAAAATTTTGAAAAGTAATAATTGTTAAAATAATTTGAATTTTAAGGAATGATTTAGATCGAGGTTAAGTTTGTTAATTTATGTAGTTACAATATTTATTTTTTGTTACCATTTTTTTAAAATTGGTTATAATGAGTTTTTTACGAGAAAAAGGAATATTGAGAAAAATTAAAGTAGTGACATTGTCTATTTGGACATTGCTCACATGCATTTCATACTGTAGTGAGTTATTGTAATTTCTTTTTCTAAAGATAACTACACTAAAGCCTACTTCCCTATTGCTATAAAAAATTTGCATATAACAACACATGGGAATTAGAAGCTTGAAATTTTACATAAAACCCACCATCATCAAATTTCTATTTGATAGGCAAATAAATTTGAAATTATTGGGATCATTGCCAGGAAGTACTTAAACTTATTTGGATTATTACTAAATTGGTTTACATTTAATTTTTGTTTTTTTTACTTGAAAATTTATTTTAAATGATTGTATTTTATTTATACTAAATTATCTTTTAAATATTGTTATTATAAATTAAAATTTTATGTTGGGTAAAATAATAAAATAACAATGATATTGAAAAATGTGAATTTAAATATAGTTATACTTTTATAATATAATATATATGAAATGAGGTATTAAATTTATTTTTATTTATATGAATGAAGAGAAGAGTTTTATAGTAATTTGTACATTAAGTTGTTATAATTTTCTTTCCAATTACTTAAAATAAATCTAATTAAATAAATATAAATTTATCTATATAGACGCATTTATAATATTAATATGGTTATTATTAATTTTACAAAATTATTTAATTTATTAATATTAAAAAATACAATAAAATGAAATTAGTTTGACTTATTTTATGTGTATGTCTTGTGGGTAGCTCAATTAGTGTGTAGGGCTAAAATCAAGTTTGATTTGTATTTATTGTTTATTTATTTATTTATTTTTAAATTAAATTATAGATTAAATATTTTAAGATTATATTTTAGTTAACTAAATTGAAATTGAACATTTCCAAAAATTATTAGTATTTTTCTTTTTTTTATTCAAATTTAATTTTTAATATATAATTATTTGCCAATTAATTAATTAACTATAAAATATCTCACCTTCTTGTAGGAATTAAAAACTAATAAAAACAAATTCCAAAAATTCCTAAATCACATTATACTAAATACTAAACCATAATATAATATTCATCCTCCATAGATTTAACTCTGAAAATAAACATTTTAATATATATTATTTAAAATGAGTTGTCTACGGACGCCACAGTTTGGTGGGTAGTTTTCTTGTCCGAATTTAATTAAAAAAAAATTAAAAAATCAAAATGCTGGAGTATTTGAATGGTTTTTTTAATTGTGGAAATAGATTAAGCACCATTATCATAATCTTGTCAAAATTTCTATTATTTTCAAAACTAATTTATAATTTTTTTAGATTACATTGAAACTATAAAAAAATATCTATACTAAGAATTGTATAACATGACTTTGCATATGCCAACTTCACAAATCTTGATGTGACAACATTATTCTGTAGTGCAACAACTTTGAGATTTGCATGTTCAATAAAGAATTTGACCTCTTAACTATCGTGGGATTTGCTGGTTCAATAAAGTTGATTCTTGCTCATGTACAGTTGGGAACTTTACATAAAATTATAAGAAGTTCAATAAAGTTGAAACATTAATTGCAGAAACATCTGCATTAGTGGTTTTTTTCACGAAGTCACGGTACTGAAATGACAATAGCTAAAGCGTGTTGGCGCGGATCGCCCCCTTTCACACACGGCACCAATAACTACGAAATTGCACACAAGCATGACATAATCAGAGATCCAGACTTTTGGATTTTTATTGGAATAAATTAATATTGTTTTTCGGTGGAGTAAAGGTGATAGTTAGGCATTTCAATTATTTTTTAAATGATTTATTTGGGTCATATATTGTTTTAGTTGTATTATTTAAATTTACGAATATTGTTATTTATTTAATATATTTAGATTTCAAAAATGATATTTAATATTATAATATATTACGGAAATCTTTCGTACTTAATTACAAATATTATTTTAATTGCAGTATTTTTATTTAAATTTGTAATAGTTGTGGATTCTTGGTTTTTAAATAGAAGTTGGTATTTTAATTAATAGATAAAATGATTTTATTTTATTTTTATTAAGTATTTTTCCATATGATTTTGTCAAAATCTTAGATATATTTTAAGAATTAGTTTCAATTATTTATTTTGTAAAGTTTAAGAGTTTAAAATGTTGAATTTATTTATACATTTAAAAACACATTTGAAACAATCATAAATCACAATCTTACTGCATGTTTTGAAGGAAAAAACCATTTTATCAATAAATTAAACTAGACCCTTCTTATTATTATTTTATTTTTTTATATATTAAATATAAAATATAATTTAAATTATTTTTATGTTTCCATCTGTGAAATAAAAAACAAAAATTATTATATTTTTATAAAATTTGTATCATGAATATTATTTTTTTACTTTGCTTTGTTTTTTTAGGAGTCTTTCTCCAATTCAATTTAAAAAACAAGAACAAAAAAGAAATTAATAAATTTCTCTTTTTTATCTAATAAAGCAATATTATATTTAATATGAAAAAAAAACAAAATATATTGACCAAGTTTCACTATTTTCTAATATCGAAATTTAAAAAAATCACCTATATACTATTAAATCTTCTCCGTATCAGATTTTTTTTCCAAAAACACCGATTCTATTATCATAACTTTCTACATCTTAGTCCTAATGGGCATTATCCCATCATAGCCTTTTCTATTACTATCATTATCTACATCTACTAAAAAAAAATGAGAAAATTAGATTTTTTACCCAAAAAAACGATCCTATTATCATAACTTTCTTCAGCTTAGTCCTAATGGGCATTATCCCATCATAGCCTTTTCTATTACTATCATTATCTACATCAACTTAAAAATGAGAAAATTACACAAGAGATTTGCTCCTTTGTATTCTTGATTTTTTTTATATTTTTGTGTTATTGGGATGTCTTTAAACAAGAAGAGAGTAAAAATTAATAAAGTTTGTTTTTTGAGGTGCTCTCTAACTCAATATAGAATAAATTGTAATGTAAACATTTTGACCGAGTCAAATAAATAAATAAATAATATATAGAGAGAGAGATTAAATCTTTTTGTTTGAATGCAAAATTTGAAGAAAAAATTATTTTTGATCTTTCTAGGCACTTGATAAATTAGAAGAGTTAGATTTGTGATTTGACACTTTCCATTTGCCCAATTTATAATTAATTTGGAGTTACATTTATAAGTGCTTGATTCCTTTGTCTATGATTGTTTTCAATCACCAACCACCAAACAAAAATGTTAATGCTATTATTTGTGCTTGGTCCAACTTACATTCTTTAAAAACACATCTTGTCTAGCCACAATCAATAAATTAAATGAAATGGCCTTGATCCAATGCACTGAAAGTCAAAGGTAATACTTAATAATTTATTTTGAATGTGACAACCAAGTTAGATACCAATTGTCGTATGAGACATCCTTATTTGTGATATAAGAAATGTTTACATACTCTTGCCTCCTTTTGAATTTGAATCTATAACTTCTTAGGAGAACTCTTAATCATTAAACTCACTCAAATATACAAGATTTATTGAAATTCATTTCAAATCCTATTACTTTGTAATATAATAAATGTTCAAAAACAATTTATAATATCTATTTTTTCTCATAAAACTGATAAAAAATAGAAGAAATAATAAAATAAACTTATAACTTTAACAAATAAAATGTAATCTAATCTATTAAAACTTGTATATATGTAATTTTTTCCAAAATATATATATGAAGATTTAATTTTTCCAATCAAATTTTCTAATTATTTTCTCTTTTGAATTTATAACTTAATTCCATCAAATAAAAATTAAAAAATCACTATACAACTAAAATTTTGAAATGATCTATCTATTTGATTTTTCAACTTCTATATTCAAAATTTATTTTTATTGGAGTTGTCTTTAGTGCTACTTTTTGGAGTTGCCAGTGAGGCAATCATGAAAAAATTGAGGTGAAATCTTGATTTGTGTTATTTAAACTGGTTTTTTGACTGTTTATATGGATTCAAAACCCTCAAAGATCCCTACGGCACTTTTGTGCAAAAGTTATCAATCAAACTTGTGATTTCAATAAATTCCAGACTGATTTTAGAGAAATTAGACTGGAAAAACTTCCAAAAAAATCGCACTAAAGACGACTAGATTTTGATATGTTCAAAATATACTTATATACATAGTTTATGTAGTTATATTTTGTTAAGTTTGTTAAGTAAGACTAACATGCTCAAAAAACCATAACTCTGAATATTTAATCAAGATTGGATTTGTCTCCACAAAACTTCTACCTCGTTTACCACAAAATACCATAATTTTTCTATTATATATAAATATTATGTGAAAATGTATTATTTAATCCAATAACTTGATTATTTTATATTTTTAAAATAAAAAAATATTAAATTAAGCTAATTTTTAATTGAATATTGAAATGAAGCATTAATTTTAATAAACTAACAACATCACTTCAACTAACTAATGTATTTTCTTAACTCTTAATTCTATAACAACATCACTCCAACTAACTAATGTACTTTCTTAACTATTAATTCTATATTAGAAGTATTAAAAAAAATAGAAATAGAAAGTATCACTATAAAGATGACCACTTTAGTCATTTGTTTAATTTTCCTACTTTTGCTTTTGCCATAATTATTTAGTTAAAAGTATTATACATTGTTGGCTTTTGGTTTTACGGTCACAGAGCTAAAGATGCGGTATAGCGTGACAGAGTATAGGTTTTTTCCTTTAATAAGTATTTTTCATGCTTGTGTTTGTCAGTTAAAGTTGCTGTATCATAATATTCCCTATGGACTTCTGGGATTTATGGAATTTTGTTTAATTTTCGAGTTTTTTTTTAACTGAATTTTATAAAGTTATGTATAAAATGGGTTTAATGGTTAAAAATATGATTAAGAGTATGCGTTTTCTAAGTTACAAATTGAAAACCAAAATATATAAAGTATATATGCCAGTAATATTATTATTATTATGCTATAAAAAGATTTATAATACTTTTATGAAACTTGCAAGTGTAATTAGAAACCACAGAAACTAAAGTCCTGATATCTGTGTGTTATTAAAGTCCTGATATCTGTGTGTTATTAAGGAGTTAAAAAAAAACTTATATAAAAAATAATAAAATTGGTAATCAATAATTTATGATTAATGGAATTATTAATTGTTTAAGTTACCAAACTCTCTTATTTGCACCATGAAGAGAAAGAAATTGAAGAGAACACTGGTGAAATCATAAGAAATAATGCAAGGCCAGATTTTTCATCAGCTAAATCAATTTTGCAATAAAATACATGTAGAAGCACCTGGACTAACAGGTTTTTGGTTAGGTATTCATGTATGGTACAATCATCGTAATTTGTTTATAAATGTCTAAAAATCAGAACTCGTAACAGAGGTATCCCACGCTGCTGTTATTCGGCCGCAGGCAACATGAAATATTATTCTGCAACAACAAAAAAGATAAACAAGGCCACCAAGGTGTGAGCTTAAATATGAGCTATAATTGATTTAAGAGATCCACAAATAGATATATATATGCGGGATTCGAGTAGAAATTATTTACTTGAATTGAATCCTCAAGTGCCACGCCTTGTTCAAGAGTATAGAGCGGCCATAACCATTAAAAGAGCTGCGCATAATCGAATGGGCAATGTCATGTTAAAAGAGAAGGGTCGTCCATCTGACTTTACAGTCCACGGCCTCTCTCTGTGTTAAGAATATTGAGATCATCTGCCTATTTCTTCAATGGCTGATCATTGGATTCAATTCACTGCTTGCCTGCAGGTTTGAATGCAGAATAACATTGAATATACAGCTAGAAATGTAATCGAGGTATAACGAAATAAACCGTGCAAAGGCCTGAGAGCACGAGCGAGAGGGCCATGGACAGTGCAGCGCCATTATATCTTCTCTGCAAGCAATATGGGCAATATTTCATCAGATTGCTAGGAACTTGAGAAAACGTGTTCATGAAGAAACTACAATAAAAATAAAAGTTAAAGAATAACTTCCATCAGAAGTTGTCCTTAGACTGAATCTAAACTCCTAACTGTCTCTTTATACTTATTGAACTCAATTGCTAGGGATAGATAGATTGATGAGTGATTGGGCATTGCAGTGATGGACCCAATCCCATATTCATCTTAGAACTGATAGATTGATGACTGATTGAGTATTACATCTAGTGATTGGGCATTGCAGTGATGGACCCAACCTCATATTCATCTCAGAACTGATAGATTGATGACTGACCTCATATTCATCTCAGAACTGATAGATTGATGACTGATTGAGCATCACAGTGATGGACCCAACCTCATATACTAATAAATTATTATGTTGATATAAACCAATTTATCATTTTATATGAATAGAAGGTCATCAGTATTGGTTACAAATTACACTGACCTGGCTGAGTAGCACTCTGGACAATCAGTATTGTTTACAACCAGTTGACACAAAGCATTACACTGACCACTGACCAGGCTCATTAACACTGTGGACTACCAGATGCCATAAGAAGCATGGTATGGTAGCAGCTATATGTTGTCCCTAACAAGAACTCACAACAACTAATGTGAAATTGCAGTCACCCATGTCCCACAATCACAATTATTATATCAATAGAAACAGATCCCATTATCATGTTAATGGAGGACCATTATCAGTTTGTTGACACCCAAGCACCATCCCTTGAGAAATCAGTCATTATCAATCATTATGTTAATATGCACTGTGGACAACTAGCGGACAACTAGTAGACATACTTTACAGTGCAGCACTGCACATGGTATGTTCAATAATTTCAAAACTATGCTAATCAAAAGTTCATACTTTCATAAGTATATTGAAACTTCTAATGATCAGATTTCTCACCAGACCAATATGTCTTTTTATAATCATAACTACTATATTATTACAATGTGATTATACTATTACTATGTTTCTTATTATTCAAATAATTCTTATTATTCAATTTATTTGATTGTGATATATTATAACAATATGTTTTTTTATTATTCATTCTATATTATAATTATTTAATTTTTATTTATTAACCTTAAAATAATGTGTGTTCAATCAAATATAATAATAATAATTTAATTTGAAATTTTTATTAAGTTAAACACTAAATTGATATATAAAATTTCTTTAAATATTTATTGTTTTGATTACAAAAGCCCATAAGCTATACATATTCTACTAATTTCATATTTTATCTTTCTAGATTTTCACTAATAACCTCTTAGAAAAAGCAACCAGATTAGAAAACTTTATAAACACTTGTTAAATTTAACTACACTAAATTATATTCAACTATAATATATTACAATATTAGAGCTTTTTTATTTTTCTATCTTAATGTTAAATTAATTATTTTCAATCACTATAAAAATAATAATCTAATTTAAGATTATTATAAACTATCACACCACAAAAATTTGCAAACTCACACCACAAAAATCTAGAGAATATCATTATAGTGTTGTATTATATATTTATTTGTGAAAAATAAACTTGCCTAAACACATATTGATTTGAATGCAAAAGCTCCAGCAAACTCAATATGTTCTACCCCTCGATTTAAAACTAAAATTGATAAAAACTTTGTATATTCTACCCTCTAAATTTACAGCTAAAATTTATAAGATTAAAAATCGCCATAAACACTGGTTAAACTTAACTAGAACCAATTAAGATGAATGACAAACGTTTCTCTTAGGAAAATCATTAACTTCAATGGTATAGAAACATGGTAGGTTGGAACTTATATCTATTGCAGAGCAGCCATTACTAAGATGAATTTGTACTGGTAATAATACCTGAGCTGAAGAAGTGTAAGCGGAGAATTCAACCGCGAGTCCTCTTTCAAGACCGATATTATAGACCATGGTTTCATCGGGCTTAAAAAGTCCATAATTTCTCTCAGATGTAGGGCCGCTCTTCTGGTCTTCGTTGAAGAGGGCGAAAAAATAAGCCTGGAGAACAAAGTTGGGCTTCATGGGAGTGCCCTGGTTCTTTATAAGGCGCAGGAGCAGGTTTCTGTTATACGTCGCAGCGTTCAGAATGGAGGCCCCTATTTCATCGGCGTCCCCTTTGGATGGCCACCCAGTCTCCGAAATTCTGACCTCCAGATTCCCATACCCCATGGCGCCCAGCGCCGAGTAAACCGCGTCCACCATGGCGTACAGCATGTTATCGTAGTGCAGATGAGTGTTGGGGTCGTCAGTTCCGGCCGCGTTGGGTTTCAGCAGAGCGTAGTCCAGAGAAATTTTCCCGACATTGTCCTTGTAGGCAAAAAAGGGGTACGCGTTGATCCAGAACGGAGCTCCGGTGACCGCCAGGAAGTCCAGGTGCTCCCTCAGGAGCTGCGTAATGGCGGGATCGAAGGCACCGGCGGAGGGCGGGTAGCTACTGATGAGCACCGAGAGCGAATGGGCTGTCGAGATTTTGATTTTAGAGTCCAAACCGAGGCTCACCAGGGCCGTATGGATGCTCCGCATTGCGGGCACCAGGTTCGCCTTGAGCGCAGCATCGTCGCCCGTGTAGACTTCGTTGCCCACCGAGAGCCCCGTGACTTTGGTTCCGCCGCTAAGGTAAGGCTGGATGTTCTGCGTTACCCAAGAAAGGGCCGCCTGCGTGTCTATGAGCCCTGCCACAAATCCATTGCCGATGCCCACCACGAGCTCAATGTCCGAATTGGCAAAGGCCTTCAGGATATCTGGGTTCCAGTCATAGAGCTTCACTTTGGTTATCTTTAAGGCCTTCAGAAGCTCTGCTACTTTAGCCGGAGACGGCAAATTGTCCGCTATTTGTCCGTAATTTATCCCCACTGTGCTACCAGTAATGGCCAATGCCTTCGAATCCTCCAACCCAACTGCGAAACAAAATCCAACCCAAATTTCAGCACAAAAATCCACAACATAAAGAAAAACCAGAAAGTCGCCTTAAAAGAAAAACCGAGGAGTGTAAACAGGGCACAGGAAAGCAATAGAAATCTTCACATCATTTTTTGAAAATATTGACAGGATTATAGTTATTAAATTTTTAAAATTTCTAGTGATATTTTTAATAGTGTTAAATTTATTTAAGAACACTTCAAGATTTCCAATGATCTAATAATTTTTAATAATGTTAAATCCATTTTTACTATTAAAAAAATTTAAAATTTTGTATTACCTAAATTTCATTAAGAATTTCTTACTAAAAATATTTTAGCTAAATTTCAACGAGAAATTCTTCAAAGATTTTAATGATGTTAATCCATTCTGCCATTAAAGAAATTTACAACAAAAGACGAATTTCATAAAGAATTATTAGCTGGATTTCAGCACGAAACTCTTCAAAGATTTTAATGATGTTCCATTCTTCCATTAAAGAAATTTACAATAAAAGACGAATAGCAAGAAATTCTTCAAAGATTTTAATGATGTTAATCCATTCTGCCATTAAAGAAATTTACAATAAAAGACGAATTTCATAAGTTCTTCAAAGATTTTAATGATGTTAATCCGTTCTGCCATTAAAGAAAGGCGAATTTCATAAAGAATTATTAGCTAGATTTTAACCAGAAGCTATCAGCGAAATTGTAACCTCCTTAAACAACGGCTAAAAAGACACAAACCTGATAGAAACGCCATGAGAACCCAGACAATGAAAACCATAGCCATTCTGCAACTAATCCCAAATCTCATAATCCGGCGGCTCTGAATGCAGCGTAACGGCGGCGCTCTGGTTTCTGTAACAGTACTCAAATCGGGCAAATCGCATCCAAAATCAATAAATGAAATGAATGGAAGGGAAGAATTTGTTGCAGACGTTACTTTCATTGAATCACCTTCCCTTCCTTTGAACTTAAAATATATCTCAGAGCGCCTTCGCTCGCCCATGGCCGACTCCGCGATCCCTTTCTTGCTTTTCCCTCCTCACTGTCGCCCACTCGCTACCTTCCTTCCCCGGTTTGTTCACCCCGCCAAATTTATTAACACAACGGCACCGCCCTTTGCCGCGCATTTGCCCGGTCCACGTGGCAGATTACCACGTGGCCGGCTGTAATGTACGGAGAGCTTGGTATACACCAATCGGGCGTGGGGTGTTCCTCATCATTAGCCCTCGCGTGGCCACGTGATCATCTTTTCCGGTTTCTCAGACTTTGACTCCGGTTTCTCCGGTTTCCGGTGCCACGTCATCTACTGTCAATGTCAGCTCATTCCACCCATCTAACCCGCGGGTTAGTTGAATTGGTTGGTGTTAATATATCCACGTGTGAATTTACTTGAATTTAATTGGTTCGTTTATTATTTCCACGTGTGAACTTACTTGAATTGAATTGGTTCGTTTAATATTTCCACGTGTTAAATATATTTCTTCTAGAATTTTAGAAAAATGTCACCGTCATCTGAAATCGACAAAGTTTTAGAATTTAGTTGGAAGTATGGGGATTTATCAAGAGAGAAATTAAAAATTAATAGAACCATCTAATTTTGACAATTTTTGTTTTATAAATTAGTAATTTGAATTCATTTTAAATTTGGTAAAGAATATCATTTCGCTGTACATGGAGATTTGATTGCAATGTAGAATTTGAATGTAACATTAACTAACTAGCTGCGCGACACTCTTCAGATTTGGGGAGTTTTGTCGTTTTACGACGAATATCTATAGAAAGAAAGAAAGAAAGAAAGAATTTTTAATGTCCACGAGGCTAAAAATAGCCTATGGGACAGATTGCTTCTCTATCTGACTCTTGTATTCGGCCCTTTTTCTGTGAAGTTTTACAATGAGCACTCCCAGCTTATCGACAAACTCTTCGCTGAATAAATTATCCCAAGAATTAGCTGCCAAAATGCCTGCATAGTTTTCTCTGGTGTCCTTGAAAGCCTCACATTCTAGAATGAAATGTTTTTCTGTTTCCACTTTTCCGGAGGAGCAAAAAATACATACTCTTTCTTCCCACATTTCTTTTGGCCTTTTCCAGCGCCCTGTTTCACAACGGAGTTGATGAGAATTAGTCCTTAATTGAGCAATAAGAATTTTAGATCTCTAAGAAATATCAGCGCCTATGTATGCCTTTTGTTGATGGTTATGTGTGGGGTTAAACTCTTCTATGTAGTACTTCTTCTTTCTCTCTAGCTCTTTCTTCCAAGTATGTTTATGGAATTTATCCATAACAAAAGTTTTTATCTCTTTACTGTTTGTAGGACACATGCTCAAGCAAATACCCCATTTACTAAACCACTTGTTATTCTGCCGCATCCAAGTCTTCTGTCTTTTACACAATCTGTCACTAAACACCACCTTAGGCCATCTATCCTCTTCCATTTGCTCAATTTTTTTCAGATACCTTATGACTCGCACCATAGCGATTGCTTCAATAGGAGCAGCCCCTGTTTCACTTAACAGAATAGCATAAGGAACTGCACTTTTAATTTTGAATTTGTTTGTAATCAAACGTTTCTGAATTTTCTCAATTTGTTTTCACTGCATCTTGGTTGTGTTGCTAGCCCATAGTTCACAACCGTAAAGAATCACCGGAATCACTAGAAGCCCAAAAAGAGTTAGGGTGGTTTTCCAGTCCCACAGCTCTGCCTCTCTACACCTGTTTTGAAGAGCATAAAATGCTTTCCAACCCCCTAAAGTTCTTTTTTTTCTACAACCATCCCAACTTAAATTTCTGTTGAAGTCAATTCCGAGGTATTTGTAATCTGCAACTTCTTCCAAAATGCTGCCTCCAAAATAGAACTTATGTTGTTTATGCTTTCTTTTGTTAGAGAAAACCACTACTTTCGTTTTGCTAATATTGACTTGCATCCCAACCCTTTTACAAAAATGCTCAAGGGAATGTAAATGCTCTTGCAAACCAAGAGCTGAATTAGAAATCAATATAAGGTCATCTGCGTACAAAAGAAGCCTGATAACGAACTTGCCCAAATGGATACCGTCACCCCCTTGCGAATTTAGCCACTCTTCAAGCTTGTCAATATATAACCCAAAAAGGGTAGGAGACAATGGGCAACCTTGCTTGACCCCGATATCGCTTCTAAAACTTTCAGAAATGCCAGCTGAAGTTCTGATTTTGACTTTCACCTCTTCATACAACCTATGCCCAGCTGCTCTCAAATGCTTGGGAACCCCGAGTTCCTCCATTCTGCCCCAAAGCTTATCCCTAGGAACCGTGTCAAAGGCTTTTCTGAAATCAACAAAGCAACAAAAAACTTCTTCCTTATTTTCCCAACCTTTTTCAATGATGTGCCTTAAAGTTTCAATAGTGTTGTGAGCTAAACGCTCACAATAGAACGCCTTCGACGTTAATTATATTAAAACTTTTGACTTTAACTGTGGAATTTGAATGTATTACTATTTGTATTAATTTATTATTATTATTATTAGAAAGTATAAAAAGTTGTTATGATAGTTTTTCTTTATTATATTTTTAAATTAAATTTATTAAGTTCATTATATTATTAGTAGGATTTTTAATTTGGCTCGGAAAAGATAACAATCATTTCACTCAATTTTTGAGATAATTGTAATTGACAATATATGTAATCATATTAAGATAGTGTTTAATTTAATTATATTACAATTTTTTTTTTTACACTAGCAAAGTTTTCAATTTTAATAGAAAAAAATAACAATTATTTCACTCAACCATTCCATATAATCTTAATTAACAATAATATATAATATATTAAAATAAGGTATCTAATTTCATTATATTACCAACCTTTTTTATTGATAAATTTATAATTATGATCTATTTTTCAAAAATATATTTGGTTTCAAATTAGATAAACCCTAAAAACATCATAAAACTTATATGATATTATTAATTTGGTCTTCCATTAAACTTTTTCTTTTGCTTTTGGGAGGATATGGTTTATAAAGGTTTATTGTAAAAAGGCATTTAAAATTATCACCATTAGGAAGATATGGGCCAGAAAGGATTCTTGTGACAAAGGTATTCAAAAATTAAAATTCAATGATATTGGAGTATCATTATTTTTATTTTTATTTTTTTTGGTGGATTAAAGTTATATGAAAAATAAAGTTTGAAATTTCATATATATTATAAAAAAAAATTGAGTTTAATAATAAAATTTTAATATTATTAATTATGATGGTATAAAGGTAGGTAGTGATTTATGAATATATATATATATATATATATATATATATATATATATATATATATATATATATATATATATATATATTTAAATATTAGTTTTTTAGATTTTAATTCGAATTAGCTAATCTTATATGAAAATATATATATATATATATATATATATATATATATATATATATATATATATGTTATAAATTTTAATAAGAATATAAGACAAATTTTAAGCATATCAAAGTTTCATTATGATCCAAGTTTTATGCATGGTGGAATGAAGTTACCAAGGGTTTTGCTCAGTCTTAACTAATCTAACTTTTCAAAAATTTGATCAAAGTTTTGATTGATGGGAACTTTGACTTTTTGTATCAATTGAATCGAGTCACTAGAGGGAATTTTCTTACAAGTTTAGATAACATCAAGTTCAATTTAGCTACCATGTTTGCTACCATTACCTTGTGTGGTCGTGCTCGTTGAATCTCCCACTCTTTATGTGGGCTTAGAAATCACTCTAGAACTCATGCAAAATTATTTTAGAAAATATTTGAATATCGAATTAATCATATCCATTTAGGCATCATTACCTAGTATGTTCACATAAGGAAAGATAAGAATGCAATAGATTGGAATTAATGTCTTTGGATCTACAAATATGATTATGAGAATATAGCATTAAGAGTATATTGTGTCAAGAAAATGCTAATTTGAAGTAGGTATGCCTTTAAGGCCATGATTTTATTAGAAAATGAGGAAAATTACAAAACTTAGACATTCTATTCTAACTCTCAAAGGAATGTCAAAAATTGCAAGGAGCTTTGACCTTGGCCCATTAATCTATCCCAATATTACCCTCCACAACTAGAGATAGGCATTCACGTTTAGTCATGCACATTGAACCAAGCCCTAATATGTATATTATTTAGAGAGGTGACCCCTCTAGAGGCATGAAGTGATTAGATGGATTAGATCACTCCAATCTGCATGAAGTGACCCCTTACATCTCAAGGTGATCTTGATTTGTATTCGAAGGTACAGGTGGTTTTACTCTAGAAGCATCTAATAACACCACCCCTTCCAAAAAAAGTAGAAAATTAGTATCTCAGTGATTGTTTAAGATACTTAACAAAGAGAAACATCCTTTTCCAATGTATTTGCAGTGGTTGTCACAAATTTTAGTGATATTTATAGCTTTTTGATCATCGTTATGCCTAACTTGTTTGAAAATGTCATTAACATGGTTGATTTTCACTTATCAAGGTCACTTACTCCAATATAATCAATGGAGTTTACATGAATTTTACAATAATATAACTCTCTCTCTCTCTCTCTCTCTCTCTCTCTCTCTCTCTCTCTATATATATATATATATATATATATATATATGGAAACCTACAATACTTAGGTCTTTTAGCATGACATCTCTTTAATATATTCTATTTATGAGAATAAAATTTAAAAAAATATGTTTTTTATATTTTACATACCATTCTCTTATTAATTCCCAATGCTTCATGAGCTTATTATGCTTTCATTGTACTAGAGTTCAAATCTCAACTTCTAGGTACATGTGAACTCTTCACTGTTGTTCTTAATTGTATCAAGAGCAAAAAATTTCTACCATGGAGTATGTCATGGATGCCTTTACATCATTATCTTGTTGAAATAAATTTGAATTAATTGTATTCTTCTTTATATGAACTTGCATTTTTTTTTATTAGTAGTGGTTTTGTGTATGGTGTAACATTTTTTTGTTGCAAGGAGAAAGCTTCTAAAAAACAGGGGCAATGTCCTACTTCGAGATTTTAAAAGCTACCCTAATGTTCCATTTGAAGGGGTTGTTTATGTTAAAGAAGTATAATTTAAGGATATAGTTTTATGATTAGGAATCATATAGTAACATTGAGGTTGATATTGGTTTGGTTTCAAATAATTATTCCCTTGCTCTATTTTTTCTTCCTACATGGATAACATTACCTTAGTTAGTTTTGAAGCTTCATGTTATGTGGTTGAAGGAGGAAGGTGATTACTTTCCTCTTTGGGTTAAGGTGTAAGGTGAATATGTTTTGAAATACTTGATGACTTATAGTGTATTTCCATCACAAAATAATCTCTTAATGTGGATCTCTCATTTATAGGATTATTTCTTGTTAGAGGTGGTTATGATCCACCTATGTGCTAAAGGTTTTTATTGTCGATAGGGTACAACTTGTAGATAATGAGCCTTTGTTTCTAGGCAATGTTGAGCACTTTATTAAATTGTGATTCCCTAATTTAAATTCACATTTGGTTCCATGATCAAAGATCTTGATTTGGATAAAAATATCTAGTGACCCTCTTGATTATTGGAACTAGTTTTTAATGATTGATAATCTCTAGGGTATGTCTATTATCTTAATTCCATACAATGGGATTATATTTACTTGAATTATAGTAATTTGAGCACATATTTTTCTAATAAAATTTTGGAGTGTGAGCTCTCTCATTGGAAACCATCCTTTTAATTATGAAAATAATGATTTTTTTTTTTTTTTTTTTTTTTTTGGGTTTGGTTTAATCATGAGCATGTGGTAAAAGTTAAAAGTTGCTAAAGTTGCAAATTTTAAGAATGATAAACCCACATGGTGGAAGTATTCAATAATGAATCATCATTAGGTGGAACAACAAATGACCCCACCTCACCCACTAAAAGGTGTGGTGTAGACATTGATATAATGATGACTACGAAGTCAACTTGTTAACTGCAAGTCTTCATATTTAGTTATTCTTATTGGAAGAAAAAAGGAGGCATGAAAAAAACTATTTGAATATTAAGGAATACAGACTAATCATTTCCTCAATTTATTAACAATCAAGGTCTATATCAAAATTATTAAGATCTATAATCATGTAAAAACAAATGATTAATTATATTAAATTAAAAGAGGAAAAAGAGAAGAGAAAAAAAAAAAGTGAAGACAATTTGTCAAATTGTTATTATCAACGAGGAGTTAGAAGAAAAATGTTATCCGTTTTAGATATTGCAATGTAGTGAAGCCAATGTGTAAGTATATTTTGGAGTAATTAAATGGTTTGAGAAGCAATTATCCACTAGATATAGTGGAAAGGATAAAAATTGAATACTTCAATTTGGATATAAATTTTAAAATGTAAAATTATTAAATATCACATTTTTATAAATTAGAGTAATAAAAAATATTATGTAGATTTTTTAAACCAAACATGAGATTTTATATTATAAATCCATGTCTGAGGTGCAAAACTACATCATTAGTCAAAAGTGTATAACATCAAGTTGTTTGACTCAATTTTTTCCTACTCTACAAGCTAAGAATCAAACCTAAGACCTATCACCAACACTATAAAACTACATGGCCTATATAGATACACTTTCCAAAACACACCAAATAAGAAACATAATTTAATTTTGATGAATATACAAGCTATTTTGGAGAACCTTTGGCCTTGTTTGCCTCCTCAATTTCATTAGACACAACAACATTAAGGTACAGGAGTAGATAATTTGCTTCACTCACATAAACTCCCAAGGGGAAAGAGCCTTGTTGACCTTGAGCTAATTCTTATTGCAGTTCTTCTAATTGATTCCTAAGACTTACTATTTCATATTCTACCCTTTATATTTGAGATCTCTTTCCAACTAAAATTTTTGTGGTTGATGTTAAAGTAGTGGAAAGGTTATTGTAACAAGTCTACAATTACAAAATGTCTTAACGAAAGTCTTGAAGAACACTATCATCTTGATGTGGCATTGTGGGATAGATTACTACCAACTCGAGTACATATGTCTTATTTAAGACATTGCTCCAAAACAAGAGCAAGGCTAATTACCAATCATGACCAAATAAGGGACTAGTATCTAAGAAAGTAAGACCAATACCTACACATTTAGGATTAAAACCTAGTACATTGGCACAATCACTTGACTTCTAATATCTTTCGTCTGATCCAAAGTGCTAGATTAATTTTATTCCACGTGATGCTAGTTCCTTGCCAAAGTTCTATAAGGACTCTATGAAACTCCAAACAAATTCCTACTTTTTCTTTCACTACACTATCAACATATCCACTCCTTGGAAAAAAAAAATTAAATAAATAGTCATGCATAGTGGAATAAATAACTAGACTTCTAATTAAACTTACAAATGAGAACAAGAACTCCCACGAACAAATTTCCATTGTTAAATTCACCCTAACACATAGCTGAACTAATTTCCATCCTTCATTCAATCCTCCAGACCTTGCTTCAACATCCAAATATGGTACAAAGGGAAGGTCTTGAGAACTACAACCTCCCCACCCATGGAGGAATAACTCCCTATTCCTCATGTCATCGTCACCCAATAATATATGCAATGAAATTTCATAATACCACTTCATATTCACATTAGCCTATCCTCTCATCCACCTAACCCATGCTTGGATGCACTAATAACATGACAAAATACAGATAAATCTTATCATGTGTCATAGATGAATGACATAATTGCAATTAAATTTCATGATATATCAATAATATCTCATTCTTGACTTTATCATGAAACATGAATGGATTACAACCCTTCAACCATGTTAAATATATTTTCCCTGTTGCCATATGTTATTATGCATGAGCACACATGTCCTAGGTGCATGTACTCTTCTTTCATAACTTCTCTTAATTGAAAACATTAAGGGATAGGAAAAAATAACTTCCATTAACTAGAAATGAGCCTTGTTCCAACCTAGCTCATGTGTTTGCATGGAGATCAATGTCCTAGGTATTCTTCCTCAATACACAGTAAATAGCAAATCTTGAAAAGAGATCTAGAAGAAATATTATTTTTTTGAGGAGGATGCTTAGTCTCATATCTTTCGGATTGGAACCTAGCTTAAAATGATGAATTAAAATTTGTGAGTATCCTTAAAGTTATTAATCTTATGAGATTAATATTTTATGATTGATGCATCCCTTGATACAATCCATAAGCGTCGTCCTAGTTGTTGGAAGCAAGACTTAAACCCAGTGAGTATGACAGTTCTAGTTGTCTACCAAGATGAAAAATCACCCACACTCGATTCTTGCCACCCCTAAAATTAAATACATAATTAATTTTAGATAATTAAATGAAAAAGGCATAAGTTTTTCAATTACAATTTTTATTAATTTTAATGATATTACAAAAAATGGAAAGAGAAATTAAGAAAATATAATAAAATTTAAAGTTATATATACATATATGTATAAAATATGAACAATTTAAGAATATATATATATATATATATATATATATATATATATATATATATATATATATATATATATATATATCTTTGAGTTTGGATTTTTTTGTTTTTGTGAAATTAGAGTTTGTATTGCCTGCTAATATGGATTACAATTTATATTTGATGTTGTCTCTCATTAGACAGGTCCAACAAAATGCAAAAAATCAAAAATTTCAAAAATTTCTTTATCCAAAATCTAACCTCGTCATTTAAATCTAGAAAACTAAAAGCAATAGTTGGGCCTCGAGGGCCTTTAGTAAAATTATATATACACAAATGATGCATGAAAATTAACAAAACAAACAGAAAATCTTCAAGAGGTAGGATTTGAGTTAGCAAATTCTACTTGGATGGGCTCCTTGTTCCTGTCAAGAGAGGGAATTGGTTCTATAGGGAGGCCCATGTGTCTTTCAATGTGTCCCATCCTTCTATCCATGGATGCCAATTATCATTTCATGTGGTTGAAGGACAATAACATGTCTTCTTTAGTGGTGTTTTGGTCAAGGAGGACCCTTCCAAGTAGAAATTTAAGATGCTAGTTGATGTCCACCATGTACATGTACTGGTTGTATTTTACATGAGTATGGACTATATCGGGTACTCATTCAACCATTTAAGTTATAAATTCATAATTAGTGAGTGTGTTGTGTCATTCATCTACTAAATTATGTTTCACTTGGGCCAATTCATCTTGAATGGGTTACACATTTAGTTTTTGAAACTTGGCTACAGAGCTTTCAACTTGTAGTTGGACCTAGTTTCTCCCATGCTCTTGGTAATATGCTACACCTCGATGAAGACACGACTTGGCTTCCTGCTTAAGCTGAGAAAGTGAGGCTTCAGTCTGAATAAAAGTGGATGTCTCAGAGTCAAAAGTATGGTAGTCATTAGAGAAAAGAAGCTAAAGGATAGACATAGAGGACAAGGGGTTGAGGATTACCCCTTGATAACGAGGTCCCAGAGTGGTGGGGGTTATTTAAGTTCATAATAATATCCCATTTATTCTCGGGACAATTGTTACACCATTTTTTGGTCATCTAACCTATTATCATTAGATGGACCCAAGTACACCATGTAAGACCAGTTTTACCCTAAGTAAAACTGCTTTCACTATGTTAAAACAAAACAGAAAGTAAACAAACCTATATTTGTTTGATTTTCCTCATGGAATAATTAATTAAACCATAATTTAATTATTATTGATCATGTTTAACTTAAAATCAAAGAAATTAATTAGATAAACCTTTATTTATCTTATTATTTTCTAGGAATAATTATTTAAACCTTATTTAGATGATATTCCTTTATTAAATAAACCAAATCACCCACAAATAATTAAATAAATCATTATTTATTTAATTATCTTTCAACCACTTCCTTAAATAATTAAATAAATCATTATTTATTTGATTATCTTCTAACCACCTCCTTGAAAAGATAAATAAATCATTTATTTATTTATTTTTGACAAATCAAGGGATTTGACCCAAGTCAAATACCTTTTCCCTCCAACAAATATAATAAAATATTCCACAAAAAGTGGATCTAGATTTGGTTAACCCATGCACCAAGATCTAGAATGACCCAATATTTTGTTATAAATAGGAGGGTTTTTCCTACCATTCTTCACCTTTTGTTGCCTATTAGATCACTCTGGATCTATACACTTGGTCACCATTTTCTGCCATTTGTTGTGTGAGCTCCCTTTGAGTTCCATTCTTTGTGTGGGTCTTCTACACCAACAAGAGAGAGAAATATTAGATCTGAAGTGCTGAGGACTTCCAAGAACCCATCCCACTGAGGAGAATTGGATACACCTTCTTTTTTTCCTCCCAGGTGCCCCATTAATATAAAATTCTTTCAAAAATTGTTCTTGTCTTGTCTATTGGTATATGGAGCAAACCCTTATTTTTTCTGCTTAATGTCTTTCCATGCATAGATCTGGTTTTTGCAGCTCTTTTTATGTTCAACTAACCGCAGATCTGAAGATATTGGCAGCCACTTTTGTTGTTAGGGCTATTAGTTATGCGTAGCTAAAGTGGTCCTTTTTCGTACACTTCGACAAAGGATTCATATTAACAAATGGCGACTCCACACGGGTTTTAAATTACGACCGCTGTCGTTTTTCATATTCCTGCATATCCAGCTACTTCAGACCCTAGGGCTTCTTTTCAGCTATTTATTTTTCCTATTTTTAGGTTGTTTTTCTCACATAAAACCCTAAAACATTAAAATTTCTAACTTCCGTGTGTTTCTGGCCCTATTGCGCAGGTAAGCGACACCAGCCGCAACTGAGACGGCAACTTTTCTGCAAATCTACCGCCGAGACAACCGGAACGGGGGGTCGCACTTTTTGGCCCATAAACTGCGACTTGGACCTCCAGGTCGCACTTTTCTGCCCCTTTTCTGCGACCTGCACTGAAAACAGGTCAGAAACTGCGACCTACTAGTTTTTCAGTGATTTTTCTGCAATTTTTCTGGGTTCTGCTGCAGCTTCTGTCAGGGTCTTCCAGCCTCTGTCTCAGCCCGCTTTGACCAAGTTCTGATCTGTTTTTACTCATCTAAGTGGGAACCTAGCCCCCTAGGGCTTCAGTACCCTCCACTTTTTGTGGAAGAGTTTTAGTTGTTTCAGCCATCTATTTTTCAGAGCTTCAGCCTCCTTTTTTCCAGATCTATTACCTCCCTTTCAGATCCATTGAAATCAGCTCTTCTACCTCTCAAATCACCTCCTGAAGATTTGTTTGGATCTACTTTTAGGGCCTCCACCTTGCCCCCTCCGTATTTTTCTGATTTCCTTCCTTTTTCCAGCCACCTTGCCTCTATCTTTTGGCTGTGATTTGCACCTCTTTTCAGCAGCTTTATCCTTTAGATCCCTGTCCCTTTTGACCTTAGATCTATTGGCCTCTTTTCCGTGTGTTTTGCCTAGATTTTTCCCTTTCTTTTCAGATTAGTTTTGAGAGACCCGCCTTCTTGGGTTAGATAGATGCACAAGTAGTTGTTATTTTTCTGTTATTTCAGCATTATATACTGTTCTCTGCAGATTTATTTTCAGTTACGCAGCACACTTTTTTCTTGCTCTCAAAATGGAAAGGGTTTAAAAATTAAAATTAACGCACGCCACACACTGACCCTAAGCGAAGAAGCGCCTGGTTAACACCGCCTAGCAAAGACTCTAAAATCAATTGTCACTGCACCTTTTCTGCCCTTGACCTTAATTGATTCTGTCCCTTTCTGCCCCTATCGGTTTCCTTCTTCCTGTCATCATTGCGCCCCCAAGGCGCATTTCCCGGAGACTTCTTGGCCTTCACCCTCAGTTTCCGGTCGATCGACCTGCTCCGACCCGCCGTCGTCGAGCCAGTCCTCCTCCGAGTCCGCACTCCGACTCCTCTCCTGATTCATCGGGTTCCCCTTCTCCTCCTGGTTCTCCCCCCACCACCATGTCTGGTCCAGGGCCTAACGCTAGCGGTTCTCCCGGCCCTAATGCCGGCCCGACTACTAGCGGAACCGCCACAGGAACGACTCCGGCCACCCCATTGCTGCCGTACATTGCAGGCCTCAGCCTCCCCGATTTCAATCAGTTGATCAACGACCCTATCTGCCACGATGTTGGTTGGCCTGCTATGCCAACCAAGCTCCCCTCCGACATCCCTAAGTTCGAAGGCCTTGCTGGAGAAGATCCAACCAATCATGTCCGATATTTCCACATGTGGTGTTCCTCCAATTCCATTACCGATGACTCCATCCATCTTCGTTTGTTCCAACGCACGCTTACCGGCGAAGCTTCTAAATGGTATGTTGAACAAGCCACCTCTTCCCATACCACCTTTGCAACCCTTGCTCGGGCCTTTTTGTCTTATTTCCAGCTCCCTCTCCGATACGACATTGGCACAGAGCTCTTGACTTCCTTCAAGAAATCCTCTTCAACCCGCCTTTCCGCCCATGTTCAGGAATGGCGAAGAAGACGGAGCTTATGTCGAGCCCCTCCCTTCGAAGATCAGGTTTATATGGATTGGTTCCTTCGCACCCTTCCGGCTCCCATCGGCAAGGATATCGCCTCCCATTTTCCTCAAACCGAAGAAGCCGCCCTCCAAATAGCCTTGAAATATGACCTTATCTACGCTCAATCTGGTTATGTTTATACCGTTCTTCCTGACCTCCCCAGGCCCGGTGGCGCTAACGCCCCGAGGGCATCTCATTCCGCCGATGGTATCGTTGGAGCCCTTTCCCATCCGTGCGCTCAACCTCCTATGGGCTATGGTCTCCCTCAGGGAGGGGCCAGCTCCTCCAGCACTCTCCCCCCTCCCGGTAGCATGTATCCAGGATACGGCATGCCTCCTCCTTTTTCCCAACCTCCTGCTTACCTCAATGTTGCCCAACCTAACCACTACCTTTATCCGCAGCCTAGTGCGCCAGCTCCTCCAGCATATGCGCTTCCATCTCCCTTGCCTCCTCAAAACCTGCAACAGCACTTACAGCCTCCTCCGGGGCAAGTATTTGCACAGCAGGGCGCGACTAAATCCCCTTCTTCTCAAAGAAGGCGGAGAGGCAACCCAAACCAGTCTACCCCTGGTACCCGTGGACCCAATCCTGGTGTGGACCCTAACACTGCCAACCAGCAACAGGGCACTCAGCCCAAAAGCGGACGGGCGCTTAGCACATACTAAGCCTTGTTCGTGTTGCGGTGTTTATAGTCATTACACCCACGGTGTCCCCTCTTACCCCGAGATCACACGGTAGATGTGGAGTCTCAAACCACATTACGAGGACGGCACACTCCCTAATGCTCCTCTAATGTGGCCACTACCCGGCCAATTTGTGTTCTTGATCCTTTCCCCTCGGCCAAGGATTCGTGGCTATGGCACGACGGCCAGGTAGCCACCCCCTTCCCTACTACGGTTCCTCCCGATTACCAGATCCTTATAATGCACTCCGATCCTAACCCGTCCATCGATCTTCACCTTCAAACTCGGTCTCGCCAGTACCCCAAGCCTCCTGCTCAGTCTGCCCCCGAGCCTCCTTCTTTAGGTTCTACAGAGCCTCTTTCGACACCCAGTGGCCCCTTACATATCCCTCAACCCAAAGTTGAGGTTCATACCAAGATTCCTAAGGGACCATTACGTCGAAACGCTGCTTCCAGTTGAGCTGCTCATTTGTATAGCATAGTAGATGATTTGGCGCAATATCCTGCCGCCATTTCCACACTAGAACTCCTCCAGTCGTGCCCTTCCCAAAAGAAGGCTCTACTATCTGTCGTGGGCGCTTTAGATCCTGCTGATGACCAAATGATTGTTTTTGACGCCACTCAATCGGACCATCCTCCTCTCCCTCCTTCCGTCGCCTTCCAAATCCCAGTCAAAATCTGGAACGCCAACGTTTCCCGGTGTATAATTGATGAGGGGGCATCCACCTGCGTGATGTCCGCTTCGGTTTGGAAGCAACTCAGATCCCCTGAGTTGGCCCCTTCCACGATCACCCTTCGAGCGTGGGACGGCCATGCCTCCCAGCCCATTGGCCTGTTTCGTAATTGTCCTATCACCCTCGCCGGTAAGACTGTTTGCATTGACGTCGAAGTCATCGACGCCCCGCTAGATTACAAAATTCTATTGGGGCGAAGCTACACCTATGCTATGTCTGCTGTCCCATCCACGGTCTTTCGCAAGATGTCTTTCCCCCATAATGGAAAGATAGTCACCATTGACCAGTTGACATATCATGAGCCAAAATCTCAGACCTCCCCTGAGACGACCATCTCTTCTGTAGCCAACAAGAAAACCGTTGATTCTTTGACCAGTGTCTCCCCCGGCGTTTACAAAGATTCCTCCCTGCTTGGAACTTTCCCTAACCTCCCCCCCCCTCCTGTCACCGATCCCAGCTCATCGAATGTTTGCATGATGCAATCGTCTCAGGCTGCCCATAAGCGGCCTGCCTCGGCTAGTCAGCAACCTCCTCCTCGCCCTCCGCAACCCGCTCCTAGCCATTCATCTCAGCCAGCCGGACCTCCTCCTTCTGGCCCTACCCCTACAGCTGGTATCCCTGAACCCCTTTATCCTCCTGGATCGGTTCCTCCTGGCCTTAACCATCTCGAAGCCGTCCCTCCTGGTCATTACCCTGCTGGGCAGATCCCTTTCCTAGCTCCCCCTCCCGGAGTATATTCTATCCCCGTCATGGCCACCCTCTCTCTCCCTAACTTGACCTTGGGCATACCGGTCTGGTACCTTGATCCCCCAGCCGCCACCCCTCCTGGTCAGCCCAAACCCTACATGGCTTTGACACCGGTTCAACCGGTCCCCCTCGCTTCCTTCGTTGCCACTGTGCCCCCAGCACCTCCACAGGACCCTTCTCCTGTCGTGACGGCTCCCGGGAAGAAAGGCAAAGCCCGCAAGGGGGCACCCAAAGACAAGACCACCACGACTGACCCGGCCCCTTCTCCACCCGCGAAGCCTTGCGCCTTATGTGATGTCACTGGTCATGCCACCCATGCTTGTCCCGAGTTGCCCCGTATTCAGCCCATGGTTAAAGTCGCGTTCCCCGAGTCTACTGTCCCTGAAGCCTCCATTCCTTCTTCGTCCGTAACCAAGAACCCCAAGACTCTCTGCACCAACAAGCCCTGTGCTTTGTGAGGCGTTCATGGCCATTAATCCCACCATTTTCCTCACCTGACGCATTACCGCGCCTCTTTAGAGGTGATCCGAGAGTATGAGGTTGAAAAAAATCAATCCACCTCTCCCATCCTCGCACAGTACACTTCAGGTCAGCCTGAGGATCCCCCCACTCCCATCGACATTCCCTCCCCTGATGTTCAGATGACGGAGTCTACTGTAACCATTCTTTACCTATCCTCCTCTGTGAGAGACTTGGAGCCTAGCCCCTCTGCATCCTCCCCTGTTGTGTCCCTTGACCACCCCTTTCCTACCCATACACGAGATCACTCCACCCGTGTCTCTGTTGACCTCCGCAGCCCAAGTCCTCACCATACTTCCGATAGCCCTCATATACCACCCTCTGATTTTTATATGAGTCATAGTCCTCCTACTCCTTGCACTCCCTCCCGCGGTTGCCGCCCGATGAATTCTGTGCACTCACGCTGCCGTCATTGCCTCTCCTCCCCTCATTTGTTGTCTTGTCACACCATTCCGCAGGACTCCCCGTCCACACCCTTTATCGGTTACACCGATGGTGCATGTCGTTACTCCAGGAATCTAGCCTCGGCAGGTTGGGTCATCTTCACCCCCTTGCATGCCCTTTTTCTTTCTAACGGGGTATGCATTGGTTCTACCACCAACAATCAGGCCGAATATGATGCAGTGCGTGGTCTCTTAGCCGATGCCCTCTTTCATCGCATCCTCCATCTGCACGTTCGTTTGGATTCCCTACTTCTTGTAATGCAACTAAATGGTGTTTATCGTGTGCATAACCCTGTGCTGTTTAGATGCTATTTATGAGTGAAACTCTTGATACGTGCATTTGAAACCATAACTTTCAACCATGTACCTCGAGAACAAAATCACTATGTAGATAGTATTGCAAACCATGTTCTAGATTGGCATTTATCACACACATTTCATACAAGACAATAACATTCATAACCATCAAGAAACGATGCATATCCATAATATGTGTCGCAAAACATGTGTTTAGAGTCCATCTACTCTGATACATATGACATGCCCATAGCATGTTACAAAAAACCCAAAACTGGGGGCACCACCTGCCCCTACATACATCATAGGGGGCACCACATGCCCCACCCCTAATCACTATTTGGAGGATCCCGGGCCAATGGCTCTGCCCCTGCAGCATGTAGATCGCGCATCGCCTGACCGGCCATCGCCATGTGCCGCATGACACCTCGCCACTCCAAGGTTAGACCAACACATGGCTCTATGAATTGGTCGTCTAAGTCCTGCCACCCGCGCTCTGATACTCTGGTCAACAACCTTTCGCATCTACGGCGGATGTCCTCCAGGAGGGTGGCTACATCCTCATTCTGCGCCGCTCTTGACCCACTTGGACCTGTAGCTCCTGATGTTGCCGGTCGTCCCATATATCCGGCTGGTTTTACCGGTGCTATATCTGCATACCAAAAGTACATGAATCAGTACCGTCAATTACTATTCAAAAACTTTAACATGCCCACACAAGAATAACAATCTGTCACTTACCATCGGTCCCCCAGACTCGACCAGGCGGAAGTGGCAGGTCCGGATCTCCACAGTAGCTCATCCCACTATAGGGATAGTCGTCTATGTACAATGGCATCTGATCCCAATGGGAAAAAAACTCAGGTCGAAACACTCGCTCGACCGCCCCTCCTCCTCCTCTGCACAGTAGCCGTCCCCAACGGCGCATCTTGGGCTCTCTCGGGCCCCCATCTGGAAGCTGTACACGAGGCCTCAAGGTCGGGATCTTCTCAAAGAAGAAGGCGCACAACAAAGTCCCATCATGGTTCACCTACTGCCTGCATAGTGAAAAATGTCGCTTTAGCGACACCAACATCATTTGGGCCCACCCATAGTAGGTCCCACCCAGCACACTCTCCATTATCATCATCTGCCCCCCAGTGATGTGATGGAGCACCTGGTTGCCCAGGATACGCAGCACAGCTGCGACCACTGCACGGGTTTCTAGCCTCTCTAGATCTCCGATCAGTATTTGAGTCCCCTTGACTTGGAGACCCGGTCGACAATGACGCTCCACGAACTCCATGATATGCCGCCCCCGCGGCAATACTAGCTGTGTGTTTCCCACCATCCCCAGTGGCGGGAGACCAGTCAGGAAATACACGTCCTAGACCGTCAGTTCGATCCTGTGCCCCTGCACTACAAATACCTCCTGATATGTAACTGATAATCCGGGCCAATAATGGTTCCCCTGCTCTCATCAAAGGGTTCTCCAAAAACTTGAGAACCCCAAATCTGGCCAATACACGGCGGACGCCCTGATCCGCCTGGATCTCTGCCCGTAGTGTCCCCAGATCTCTCTCTCTCTAGTTAACCCGTAAATCTGCCATACCTGCACAAACACATCATTTTTTCAGCGTACAGATTGGGAAAACCATAACCAAACACCAAAACCCAACTTCCAGCCATAAAACAGCACCAAAACCCCCTCATTTCCCAGGTCGCACTTTTCTGCCTGAAACCTGCTTCCCAGGTCGCACTTTTTGGCCCAAAAAGTGCGACCCGGCCGTAGAGATGAAGGAGGGGCTGTTTCTGGATTTCTGGGCCCTAAACTGAAAATTTAATCCATCAAAATGCAAGAGAAAGGTTAGGCCTCTTACCTGCAACTGACTGATCTCGATTCCAACGGTCGGTTTGTCCGCTATGTTCGCCGCAAGATTTAGGGCCTTCTCTCCTCTCCACATTCACCACAACAACAATAGCAAATGAGTGATTTTGGAGGGAAAACTTCCTTATTAAAAGAGAACCCCTGTTTCTTCTTTCGACTGCTGCGACCACACCGTAGCCCCGTTTGACGAACCTTCTGCACCGTTGGAAAGCTCTCACTGAGCCCTCAAATGGGTATATGTTAGTTTTTTGTGATCTGATACTTCACCAGGACACATTTTGTCCAAGAAGGGTCACTTCACCTCTCCTTAAAATCGAATTTCCTCACTTACGATACTTGTACTTGGGGCACCATCTTGCCTCCTTACTTGTCTTCGTTCGTGTCGATTTTCGTCATGAGTTCCCATCATGTACTCATGTTTCCACGGTCCCCCATTGGGGCCTTTACTGTGTGGCAGCACCATCGAGTCACCCTTGTTTAGAGCATCCAAGTTGAGTCATCATTCCCTCCATGGAGTCTATACCGCGTCCCTTTGTACCCCACTATAGCCCTCCATCCTTCATTGCTTGGTCTCTCTCTTGTGTCGCACATTATGACCTTCAGTCCCACTGTCCCCTGTCCCATATGATATTATGTCAGTCGCTGCCATGTCATTCATGCCCTTTATGCTCTAACAAGGGAAGTCATCCATTCGCTACTCAGTCCTTTACATTTCACTCTCATCATTAGTGTCAGTCTGTCCGTCGCTCTACTGTTTTCTCTCGTGCCTTAGTTGGGGACATCTCACTCCCTCAACTATGGCGGACCTCCTTCTGTCGACATCAACATTTTCATTCCAGAAGCCAGGTCTAGAGGTCGGTGTACCTTGGTTCCAGCTTCCACTCTTGTTCGGTGCCTCGGATCAGGCCAAGGGATCTCTCATTTCCCTTTGACTTGATTGTTTCTCCAGCTCCTTTCAGCATGATCGAGATTCGTATACTTGATGGTCTAGTGATCCAGCAGCAGCTCTTGATGATTCCCAGGTGTGTGTGAGATGTCTCAACCCTCATGAGGGGGTGGCCCTACAGGTAGCCCCCCACATGCCCGGATGACCTCTTCTTTGCAGCCTTCGATGCAGCTCCAGATATTTGATGATGTTGGCCTTAGCCACTTGCAGCGCCTCTTTGATTTGCATGTATCAGTCATATTTTGTGAGCCCTTCCCCATTTACAGGGGGCATTTGGGTTGTATTTGTATCTCATGTACTCAGATATTATTGTACAAGTCCTGGCTGTTATCCCAGGCACAACATGTATGTGGGATTTCTCATTGTATTTTTATCTGGCTCATGATTATGCCAGCTGTACTTTATGGTTCGGTCCCTTGTTTACTGGACACACTATTCTTTTGTACTTTGTCTCGGCGGGCATAGGTATGCCTCCCCCGCCGCCTTCAGCACAGGTACCCTCTCATAAAAAGAGACTTGTCGCACCTGCGAGTCTCGTCTCCTCAGGGTCTAGTCCTTCAACACACTATCTACCTCACATTTCTCTCTCTAACACCCCTTTTGTTGTCTAGTGATTGTGTTCTTACAACGTACTTCGGTCATACGATTTGCTCCTGACACTCGCACGCTGGGGGGCAATCTGTTACACCATTTTTTGGTCATCTAACTTATTATCATTAGATGGACTCAAGTACACCATGTAAGACCAGTTTTACCCTAAGTAAAACTGCTTTCACTATGTTAAAACAGGAAACCCCAAAAGGAAATATTAAACAAACCCATATTTGTTTGATTTTCCTCATGGAATAATTAATTAAACCATAATTTAATTATTATTCCCAGTCATGTTTAACCTAAAATCAAAGAAATTAATTAGATAAACCTTTATTTATCTTATTATTTTCTAGGAATAATCATTTAAACCTTATTTAGATGATATTCCTTGTTAAATATGACCAAATCACCCACAAATAATTAAATAAATCACTATTTATTTAATTATCTTTCAACCACCTCCTTAAATAATTAAATAAATCATTATTTATTTGATTATCTTCTAAACCGATTCCTTAAGAAGATAAATAAATCATTTATTTATTTATTTTTGATAAATTAAGGGATTTGACCCAAGTCAAATACCTTTTCCCTCCAACAAATATAATAAAATATTCCATAAAAAGTGGATCTAGATCTGGTTAACCCATGCACTAAGATCTAGAATGACCCAATATTTTGTTATAAATAGGAGGGTTTTTTCCTACCATTCTTCACCTTTTGTTGCCTATTAGATCACTCTGGATCTATACACTTGGTCCCATTTTTCCATCATTTGCTGTGTGAGCTCCCATTGAGCTCTATTCTTTGCATTGGGTTTTCTACACCAACAAGAGAGAGAAATCTTAGATCTGAAGTGCTGAGGACTTCCAAGAACCCATCCCACCGAGGAGAATTGGATACGCCTTCTTGTTTTCCTCCCAGGTGCCCAATTAATACAAAAATTATTTCAAAAATTGTTCTTGTCTTGTCTATTGGTATATGGAGCAAACCCTTGTTTTTACTGCTTAATGTCTTTCCATGTATAGATCTGGTTTTTGCAGCTCTTTTCTTGTTCAACTAACCGCAGATCTGAAGATATTGGCAGCCACTTTTGTTGTTAGGGCTATTAGTTATGCGTAGCTAAAGTGGTCCTTTTTCGTACACTTCGACAAAGGATTCATACTAACAACAATAATATCCCATTACAATAAAATATAATTAAATAATTATTTTACATACTACATTGACATGAAATAATATAAATGAAATTTAATTATCATTTAACCCTTTTGAAGGGTTTCGTACCAAATGTGTGTACACTGAATAAGTTCTCAACATTATCCAACCCTTTGGCTTTGATTCATACTCAAATACTTTGTGTTGAATGTTGGGATGCAGAATTGGCACCATTTTACACATATTTTCCCTATCTTTTCTTATCATTTTGACTCTCAAAGCCATACTTTATCACTTTCACAGTCATCATTAATTAAAGTATGTTTATTTTCTATATGTCATCCTTATTGTATAGTTTTTTCTTGTAATTTGACATACAAGCTAATTTCTTTAGACAATTTTATCAACAAATTGACAAAGCATTGTTACAGGGTGTGTGGCTTGTTGAGGTGTTGTTACAAGATTATATGTCCCAATTTTTCCTCAGCAATAATGGAGTGAAGACCTTGCTGGCGCTGTTGATACATGATAAACTCATTTTGGACACATTGTTCTCCTATTTTCAGTAATGAAGACCAATTTGAACGGACATTAAGTTAGAGCTAGCTTCAAAGGAGACATTTGTGGACAATGCAACTGGCCAAGTTGAAATAGTTAGGATTCTTAATTGAAAAACCATTGTAATATTAGAAGGTGGTTACAACTTTGTTTCAACTAGGGTTATTTTTTAAAATATAGTTGTTGTATATTCTTGATTTAAATTATGCGAGAATCGATAAATTCTCATGAGGATCTTGTCTTTTGAAAATAAAAAATGTATTTTGAAATTATAAAAGAATGTACTCTCTTCCCACGAGGAAAACATAGAAGAAAATAGAGGAGGGAGTACCAGCATTGTAATCTTGTATTGTAGTTTTTAATTAATGCAAATCTCTACCATGCATGGCTTCATACCTTTCTTCTGAGTAGTCTGTGTGTTGTGTAATTTACCAGCCCCTGCTACGAAGGAAGGGCCCTCCTTCATAGTAGGGATCACTGGTTAGAGAGGTATTGTAGCAATGTGTTTATTTCCTATAAGTTATTATTCATGTGTGATTAATTTTTATTTTTACAATCTTATTTGTGTATCGAGTGGTTGCAAAATTATAATCTTTGTTATTGTGTAACAACATAGGTCATGGACCGATCACTGCATTGGTGTGGTGTGATTCAACCTTTTGTGGGTCCTTATCATCTTATGGATATGAAACCTTGTGGTTGTATCCAATATCTATCTTGATTAGAGGAGAGTGTTGTACATCAATAATATTTTCTAGTGATTAAGATGTCTTTACCCATCTGTTTGTTTTCTCATAATCTTCCCTTAGAGTCACAATTTATGTTTCTAACTTTTCACAATGCCTTTCCTTTTCTTGAAGTTTTTTTTCTAAGTCTTATGATCATATATTGGATACTTCTAATTGAGACTTTAGCAAGTTTATTTCCTTGACAATACTACTTTCTTTTGTTTCTAATTCTTTGTTCGCATTCCTGAGTCTATCAATTTCTTTCAATGCTTTCGTTAAATACTCTTATTCAAACCTATATGATTCACTATTTTATTGATCTTCAAGAGCCATAAGAATTTTGTAATTAGGGTTAGAATATGAATTTGAATCTTCTTGACCATCAGATGTGCTTTGACTATCTTCATTACAATAAAACTTTTCTTGGTAGAAAACATTTTTTTTCCATTTTTCTTGTCAACATCCTTTTCCTTTTCTTTCTTGTTATGATTTTATTTATATGGACGTTTGGATGCATAGTGACCTACTCTTCCACAATAAAAAAACACTTAAAGGGAATTTTACCTTTAAATTTACCAGTTTCCAATTGCAATTTCTTCACAAAGTTCACTTCTTCCTCACCTGAAATGTAGCTTGTATCTTTAATTAGGTTTCTCCTTGTCTTTTTCTTTGTAAGTGGCTTTTAATGCAACTTATATGATATCTTATGTATTCCATTTTTTTTCTCATCTCGTAATTAGGCAAGATCGCATGAAATTTCTCTAGAGTAAAACTTTTCAAATCCTACATTTCTTCAATGGCAGATACTTTGGCATCGAACTGCAGTTTAATGATCTAAAAATATTTTCAACAATAACAACATCTTCAATCTTATAACTGAGACCTATAATTGTGTTAACAATATAATATACTCTAAGGAAAAATCTTACAATGATTTAATCATCATGCATTCTAAGGGACTCATATTGAATTCTATATGAATGGAGTTTGGCACTCTTTACCTTAGTATCACCTTATAACTCTGTTGTAGCCCCTACAACACCCTCCAAAAATTCACCATCCAAATTTTTTTGAGCCCCCTGAGCATCGAAAAGCTAAGTCAAAGCTAAAGTTCAAGTTTGTTTCAGAAGAAAGAAGCCTTAGGTCGTTGAGCCGCAAATTATGTCTTTTTTTCCAAATTTGTGACCTCGCGGCCCTGCGACCTATCAGGTCACCAGGTCGCAAATCGTACTCATTTTGCAAATTCACGACCTGGCGACCTTGCGACCCTGCAACCTCCTAAGGTTGCAAGGTCGCGAGGTCACACATCTCATAAACGCGGGATATTTGCAACCTTGTGACCTCATTTATTGCCCGCACACGCGACCCTCTTATAAATAGAAGGGTCGCTAGGTCACATTTCACCCACGCGATGGAGAGAAAAAAACGCTTCTGATAGGCCAACTGGAGCGCAATTTTCTCGGGTAAGTTGAGTATTCCTCTTGATGTTTCTGTTTTTTTCCTTTTGTTTCCTGTTTTCACTTACCCTAACCCTTTTAAAGCCACCTACTCCTCCCCATTACAAATATTTTTGACCCTGACACTTTTCCATTTTATCCAAACCCTGCTTCCTAACACAGATCTATAAATTCAGCCAACCAACCTCCTCTGTGTGTGTTTTCTCCTAATGACCACTTCACCCCCTCTTGTTGGGTTTTTCCACTCAGTCCTTGCATTGTTTCAAGTTTAAAATTGAAGCGAAGGACCGCGTCACCGTCTAAATATCCCGGCTGGCCCTAGTGTGACCTCTGACCCTCGTGACCTCGCGACCCCGAAGACCTAGCGACCTCGGTCGCTAAGTCACCAAGTCGCAGTCCCACTCAAATTTGGACTTCCGCGACTTTGCGACTCAATGACCCAGCGACCAGGTCGCAAGTCGCTAAGTCGTAAGGTCGCTCTTCTATGTTTTGTTAAACCGATGCGACTCGGGCCGCTATTTTCTTGAATTTAAATCCTCTATGACCCAGCGACCCAAGAAAGTCGTAGATCCACCCTTTCCTGGATTCCAGTTGGTCAGAATTAAAAGCAATACCTAGGCAGTTATGATTATGGCATATGTATTATCCTGGGATTATTTTATGAACATGCCAAGGAACCCTAAAGCAGATTTAGAGTGTGTATCCATCTCTTCAGCTTCAAGCGACATGGGACCTCCAGCATTTCGCAAGAAAAACAAGAGCCCAGAGATAGAGATAACAGATAGTGAAATACCAATGTCTCCTCCCCCGATGTATGGGGACATCGCACGTAATTTTAGCAAAGGAGAAATCCTAATTTGGTATCAAGTATACCAAGAATTTGCACAACTAGAACTTCCAGAGGATCTCCTCGATCAATAGATATATGTACAAGTTAAGAGGTCGAAACTCCACTACGCAGGTGCTAACCCAGCTATATTCCCATGTGTGGAAATGATCGAATGGATCATACAGAAGATCGACCCCAGGAAATGGGTAGTTCGAGATTAGGAGGGAAAGGCTTTTGCAAATCTAAAGGGCTCGGATGCAGAGTATTATTACGCACTTCCAAAATGGGAACATACTTTCACAGAGGAATGGGCCACCACCCATGCATTCCCTGTAGCAGACACCCTGAGAGGGTGGTGGGAATAACTAGAGAAATTCAAGATTAAGAAGGATCAGGAGTATCTAGTGGCAGGACTTAGAAAGGTATAAAAACTGGTGGTAGCTATGCTTTGTAGGATATATGGTCCTCCCGATGCCACCACATTCAACGGTTCTTGGGTATCCCTGATGAAATTTTTCACTTTGTATGGCACCAATTTCAACTGGGCCAGCTTACTAATGGCAGCACTCAAGACAAACATATCTGCAGCACTGGCACCAGAGGAGGGATTATTGTCCAAGTTTTACATGTCCTCCTATCTACTAGATGTAGTTTGTTCCAGGTGTTACTTTGAGGGATGGGCTCACAACTGGGACCAGGAGCAGGGACACCCAATTCAAAAAGAATTGCAGGTATTCTGGGACTCTAAATACAAGCAGGATATAGAGTCAATTTCACAAAATTTCATCCCCACACTCTACGGGAAATTGTTCGGTCAGGATACCCCATGCATGTCCTGGCGAGCCATGGAAACGTTAGTCAAGGTAGCACATTGGTTTCCATTTACAGAATACACCTTTATTCGAGTCTTCGGTTCATTCAAGACTCCCCATGCTCTGCCCCACTTCGTCACAAACAAGATGCTTCTTCAGGAAGTATGTTATCAGATGACTTCCAACTTCTCAAAGGTCCTCACTAAAGGTAAGAAAAATCCATGGCTTACCTTGTCGCTCACCATTGGTGCTTACACAGTGAAGGATTTCAAGGAGGTAGAGGCGGAAGCTGAACAAATCAAAGGATTCTTCCTGGGGCCTTTGGATCACCGGACATACGATCTCGATAGGATAGTCCCTGACCACTGCAAAAGGGCCAAGTTCAAATGGAGCTATCAACACACTGAACGCCCATCTGAGGATGTGAAAATAAACTGGTATAAAAAGGATAGGGAACTCACTCCGAGAGCATGGTCCAACCAGGAGGATCAAGATGCTTATACTCTGGAGGAAAGAATCCACGAGTTGGGAGGCACCTCTTCTTCCCAGGCCAAGAAGCCCCGGACTAGCACAGGCCATAATTTGGTCGCCTAAAAAAAAGAAAAGGAAGTTGAAGCTCAGCTAGAAGTTGAAAAGAAAGCAAAAGCAAACGAAGATAAGCGTAAGAAAAACCTGAAGGTAGAACAAAGAAAGAAACAGGCGGAGGACGCCCGAAAAAGGAAGGAAGAGTAGGAAGCGGAGGCAGAAGTGGAACGACAACTCAAGAAAGAATTGGATTAGGTGGAGGCCAAATAGAAAAGGAAGGAAGAGCAGGAAAAAAAGGCAGAAGTCAAATGGAAAAGGAAGGAAGAGCAAGAAACAAAGGCAGAAGCTGAACGTAAAAGAAAGGAAGAAGAAGATACGAAAGCAGAAGAAGAGCACAGGCAAAAGGCAGAACAGGATAAAGCAGAGGCAGAATGGTTATTGAAAGAAGAAGAAGAACGAAAGAGAAAAGAGGAAGAGGATCATGGATCAAAAGATGCTGAAACATCTCCCCCAGTCACAAGAGTACAGACCGAGCTGCCACCCATCAAAGTACCTACAATTAACAAGAATTTTTCACTCTCAGAGTTGGGCTCCTTTGAAGGGTAGGAGGAGGAAGTGTTTAACCTGACCAGACTCACTTATGATCAGTTCACCTTCAAAATTCGGCAGGAAAAAAGGAGATGCCTAGCACGGAACCCTGTCGCCCCGTTCACAGCCACGACATAAAAGGACATATTCTTAGACACTAGGACCATCCCAGTCATGATCGCATCAGCCGACATTGCTTTTGCTGCAGCCACAGAAGAAAATGTGAGCCGTATGAGTAGGGAGATACTCTCCCTACAAAATAGGTTACAGGACTCTGAACAAAGGGAAGCTAGGTCGGAGCAAGAAAAGAGAGAACTAAGGGAAGAAATCCAACAGATCCAAGGAAAAACTACTCTCATTAATGAAGTACCACTTACCATCCAAAGAGAGCTAATGACGCTGGAAGCCACCATGAGACAGGTTTACGGGGAGATGTTTACCATAAAACAAACAGTCGTACCCCTACTAAGAGCCCAAGTAGAAGCGAAGAAGAGAAATGAGCAATTGAAAGAGGCCTCCACTGCTCTGGACAGAATGATTGAATGGACAAGCAGGTATCCACAGGCTCTGGAAACCCTGCCCAAGAAAGATTGGATTCACACCCAGAATGAAAAGGTCCAGATTCGCATGAAGGTGCAATCCAAGGAAAGATTAGTTAAATATCTAGAGAAGGTAATGACTGTATATGAGCAATTGATCAGTGGTATCGACTCGATGCATGAACTACACCACATCCCTTCTCTAGGTGTACTAAACGAGGAAAAGACATGGGGATAGGTAGATCAGGAGATTCAAGCATTTCTACAGCCTATCAGACAAGCCACCACTACACCTGATATTCCCACATCACAGGAGAACTTGGTTACGTTCGTCATAATGCCAGTTTGGATTTACACCAAATTTGCTTCCTTGTCTAACTAGGTCACAATCAAGAGGGAAACTCTGATCTCGAACACCCTAGAATGCCTGCACAGGTTAAGGGAAGATACTCCTCTGATCTCCCCGGTTGCTGCAGATTATCGTGCATGGAAAATTTTCCTCAAGGAGAAACAAGTTGATGTTCCTGACCTCGAAATCACACGCACGCTCCCATGATCAGATTGAAAAACCCAGTCTATAGGAGGAATCGCAGGTCGCAGTTCCCATGATCAGGCCACAGGTCGCACTATCCAGTCAGGTCGCAGGTCGCATTTTCTATTCAGGTCGCAAGGCAGCCCAACCGACAGGAAGGTGAAGAGTCAGGACCCCCAAGGGTCAATTTTGGCTTATATATACTCCCTTCGGGGACTTGTAAAGGATCTTTTTTTTTGGACTCCAAAGGAGAGAAGAGAGTTGTAAAGCATTAAAAAACTTATTATGAATGAATACAAGCATTTGTTTTAAATCCACTATTGGATCTGATGAGAACCAATGTGTCAATGCTATGAGTATTTCTTCATATATATCTGATATCCTTTGATTAATTTCTCTGCGTTTTCTGATTATACTCTCTATGCATTTCAGCTTACTTCATGTGTATATGATGGTATGTTATTTACATAGAAGATGTTTTTAAATTTATTATTGACATCTATCTCATTCACAAAAATGCCCAAGTACATATAAGTTTTTCTTACCAGGAAAAACTGTTTCTTCTATGGTTTGAATAATCTTACGAACACGACCTTAATAATATGCTGCTAACAACATCTCTTTGAATCGCGTGTTTCCATTTATATCTTGCTATTTGTAGTGTTTATGCTCATTGACAATCATCGATATTTGTTTTGTATCATTCGATAACTGTACACCTATAACTCTGCAGGGCTCATTTGCGTCCAGGAGAAGGAGTATTCAGCGGTAGCTGGACCCACACCCCGGACGAGATCCCTATCACAAATGGTTCAAAGTCTAATCGGGACTTTTTACCGGGGAGATCCCCTAATGTTGGCCGGAAAAATTTTCTCGTCAACAAAATTTGAATAATTTTATCCCATATTTCCTTTGCGGTCTCTAGCTGCATGAATTTCACAAACTCAGATTTTGCTAATCATCCCAAGATAGAATTTACTTCCTTTGCATTGTTCCCATACTACTTATTCCATGTGTTGTCTATGGGAATGGAGCTTGGGTATTGATATCCACTTTCAACAACTCCCCATACATCAACTCCTAATGATTGCAGATACACTCTCATTCTGACTTTCCAAAATATAAATTTAGTACCATTAAAAAAAGGTGGCTTGGTAAGGAAAATTTCATCTTGGCTACTCATCTTGCTAGATATCCCTTCAAGTGATCAAGCTCCTTCTGAGGGACCTACTTTGGTTCCAATTGTTAGGAAAATTAATGAGGGGGGTGGGGGTGAATCGATATTTTTAATTCACTTTAACTTTCGATTTCACATTCATAGTTATGTACACTACTGTTATTCATACAACCCACATGTGTACGTGATGTATATCTAGATTAATAATTTTTCATTTTTTTCCATCAGTGATTTAACTTAACCATTGCATCATTATTTCTTTAGTCATTCATTATGTAGTATCCATGAGCAGTAAAGAGAAAATCATCAACACATAAGAACCCAATCAACACATATGGGCACCGAGATTTTAGGTGGAAACCCAATGTGCGATAAAACCATTGTTGTTGTTGTCTATGTCTTCTTCCCTTATTATAATGAAAAATCATTGACTATATCATGGTCTTGTACTAGCACAAACTATTTCAAGCACATAGGAACCCACCTGCAAGAGGTTCCAACCTCCACACGTTATCTAACACCCACTATAAGAGAGATACAACCCCATAATCTCGTTTACCGACTCTTACCAGAAGGGAGCTCCTACACCCTCATTGAAGCCTATAACCCTCAACACCTCATGGACCATGTTTTATAATATTTTATACTAGATCCACCTATCTCATATACACATCAAAACATGCAGACCATCTTTCATCAAATTTTCATACTGGACCCACACCAACAATAAACCTGAACCAATTAACCATTCTAAAACCAAACACTGAACTTTGAATCACTAAATATTGAATACTAGCTTAATAATTGAATCACAACAACAACCAATCACAGATATAAAAATACTAAATCACAATTCTGCAACATTATTATTGATCAATATACCATGCCATAACCAAGTCAATCCAATCAACACAAACCATCTTGATCAAGACATCATTGAGAGACAACAACAAATAATACATAATTCAGCAACTATCATCACCAAGTAGCAATTCAAACCCTGATAAAATTCAACTCAAAATATATATGCGACTATTATTAAGGAGATCCACGTTTATACACGCTTCCTATGAATAAAAATCATGTACAAATTTAAATATACTAAATAAACATATCAAACCTTAATCAACATAATGTATACATGACGAAGCTAAATCATATTCACGTATGTATGCAATATTCCTGAAGCAAACCTACATACAAATCTTAAATTGCTGAATCAGATCATTTGTGGAAACACAACCCATGTCAAATGCAGATATTTGCACACATACTGTCAAAAAATCACAGATCTCAGAAAACATACTCATATCACAACACCATTATAATCACATATCCTGCAACATCAGTTACTTAATAAATATATTAATCAAACATATTGTTAGACATTCATATCTTACAGATATGAACCTTCTCATTGCTCCCTGGTGCAAACCTATTTTAGATTAGATCACACAAGAACGCTTCATTTCATTGCACACAAAACTTCTTGATATCCATCTCCTTATATAGCTTTTTGAAGTTGCCAATATTGTAGGAAAATCCTTTGGTAATTTTTTTGGTATATGTCGATGGGATCAAATAGACGTCACAATGCTATGGGAAATTACCATGGTAATGACTCTTTATTTTTTGTTTTCCATGGCTCAGATTATGTACGTGATTATGTATGTGTATGTACTTAACTCTTCTTCATAGGGGCTGCAAATACTTTTCAAACTTCACATTTTTCATGCATCATGTGATTGAGATGTCAATTCTCTTCCATCTCCTCTATAACATATGTACCATTAATCATGTCTTATGTAATAGTTCTATAATCAACGTATTATAACCAACAAATAGGTTGACATCAAGGACATATTTGACAAGCAGGTTTCCATTAAGGACAACACATTACCCATAATTCCAACATCAATAACCTTTGGGCACTCATTGTTAATACATAATTGCGTATTTGCACAAAGCCTAAGCTTATCCACATATGTTAATTACATCTATCCATATTTTAGAAAATTCTCATCCCCTCATGGTAAAAGAAGATATTTTGTGGTAACAATGACTTCTTACATGAAAATAAAATAAAATAAAACAAATAGATATAACTTATAACATCTTTGTGCATTGTTTTGAATGCCTAATAGACTACAAGGTGGAACATACATAGTTCATCCTTACGAACTAGAATGCTTTCTTTCGAATTTTGATAGATTTTGTCATACCATTACTATGTTGGTAGGATGGGGAACACCTATGAGTGTAATCATAAATTTAAATGAATGTAGGCTTTCACAATTATTCCTATTGTAAAAGATTTTTAGAAGAAAATTGTGTAAATAAATTTAGGACCACATAGTAAATGGGAGAAACAACACCAGGACTAAATTTAGCTTATTCGTATTGTAAAAAAAAATTGTATAAATAAATTTAACTTGTCTAACATTTCATGTAAACACTCCATCTATCATAAAAAAATCTTATAGTCTTATACATGATATCCTTCAAACTGCTTATGCATGATGTCCTTAAAATGCTTAGAATGATTCCAATGAAAACTATAGACATTGACAAACTATATACCTTCAAAATGTAATTAAAAGACCTATTCGGTGGTAAAGGTCATTCTTTGCAATATTGTTACGACTAAGCATAAAACTATATGTAAATGAATATAATTCTTTTCCTAGTACATATATCAAAATGAATATACTTCCTTACTTCATAGAAGTATGAAGATTTCTTTTATTTGAATGCGTAGTATTCCTATCCTTGTACATGTATCAAAATCTCTTCATAAGAAAAGGATTAATTATGAAAAGATTAATACTCATTGGGTAAGTAGTGGTAATCATTATGAAAAAAATTGGGACCTGCCTAGAGCACTATGTGTCATTATGAAAACAAGTTATTATGCATCATTATCACATGCTCAATTGGAAAGCCTTAATTAAAACATCCAATGTGCCATTTCCCTTGTGGCAAAGTGGATGGTTGGTATTCTTTGTAATAATGATTCTTTTGATACATATGAGATAAAGTTTTGTAGAAACCATTTCCGTATATTTTTATTTGTATTTATTTATTATTATGGGTTTTAAATAGTATTTTATATATTATTATAATATGGGAGTAGATTTTTTTAGAGGGTATTGATGAAACTTAGTAATAAAAAATCATCATTTGATAAATAAAAAATTCTAATTTTATAAAGAAAACTAAGAATTATTTGCTTTATATTTTATATCTTATTCAAGTTTGAAAGTTCTTCGTTATTGAAGAATATTCGATTTGATATTATTTAAGAGTTTGGGGGTTTTAAGAAAATTAATTTTATTGAACTTGCTCTCGGTATGGTATTATCAATTCAGTTTTGTTTTTTAAGTGTGTATTAGTTTGTATTTGATTAAAAATTTTGGTTACTTATGGAAATATATTTTTTTGTTAGTTACTATTATTATTTAAATTTATTTATTTACAAAATGATTAGTTGAGGTCTTATTATGGGTTGTTTAGTAACTTCTATTTCTATTAGTTACTAATTTTTTGTTTTTAGTTTTATCTCTTTTTTATTTGATTTGTTTTCTTTTTTTCTATTATTTCTATTTTCAAGAATTATGGTTTTTTCTTCATATTTTAACACATATATTAAACTGTATATATGTTAATATAAACAATATTAGTTAATCATATATATATATATATATTTTTGATGACATTCAACAATACAATATTTTATTATTTGTTTTATTTTGGGATAAAATCTTTGTCTTTATTATTTTTTATTTTAATTAAGCTATATTTAAACTAAGCTGCAAGTACGAGCTACTATGTAGCCCTTGTTAATTATAATTTTCTCACTTTGATAGCTCGAGTATGTAAATCTCTGTAGATTTTATCAATCAATTCACTGTATGGAGGTGCCCTTATTTTAGAAATAAGGGGATCTCGTACATCATTTGGGAGGTAGAGTATGTAAACCTATGTAGACTTTAGCAATCAAATCACTGCATGAAGGTGGTCTCTTGTCCCATAAAAAAGAGAATCTCATACATCAATTTGGTGTTTGGTTTTGTCATGACTTTCGAATTAGATTATTATTATTATTCATTAGAGGAAATTTCAGCCTAAAAGTGACCTCCTAAGGAAAAACAATAAAATAATAGTTAAAATAATAAAATAAGCTTTATGAATTTTGGAGGGAAAAAAACTACTTTTTTAATCGTATTTTTGGCTTATCTCCTTATATGTTTACTCAAATTTCAAGTGCAGACACTCATTCGATGTAGAATTAAATTCTACATACAACTGGCACCTAGTGTGCATACTTTTGAGAAGACCCACATTGATAAAAATTGTAGATACATTAAAAAAGTACGTCGAACACGCTTTTTTAATGTATCTACAATTTTTTATCAAGGTGAGTCTTCTCAAAAGTATGCATAATGGGTACTCGTTGGATGTGGAATTTAATTTCGCATCCAACGATTGTCTACACTTGAAATTTGAGTAAATCTATAAGGAGATAAGCCGAAAATGCTATTAAAAACAAATTGTTTTTCTTCTTTTCCCTCCAAAATATTTACATTTACCTCTTTTTAAATTTAAAGGATTTTGATTGGTTTACATATTATGACATGTAAATTACATGAAAATTTCATGGGCAGTTTTAGGCAGAAATTTCCTCTAATGATTATTGTTAGGTAATGTGAGTCCTGAGATGACTGACATGCCCTACTTGTGGTTTGAGTAGTCGTGACCAAAGGACATCTAAGTTGTCAAAATCACTTAATGATCACACTCAGTCTAGGTTACACTGATCGTTAGTATATATAGATTTCTTTCCATGATATTTTGAACTAGTGACCTTTTCACCACAAATTATTATTATTATTATTAAAATTATTATGTAATATAAAATTACACATTTTTCCTTTTACATAACTTTGTGATTGTGTATAACAATCTAACTTGAGTGTTTTTTTATAAAATGATATTACTATTATGATATTTAGATAAATCATAAAACATATCCATGAAAATGATAAGAATATTTAGTATTTTAATTAAGTTAGAAATTTTTAAAATAAAATAACACCATACAATATCTTTATAAAAGAATAAACTCCATATATTCTCTTAAGAGAAATATTACAATAACATTTTTCTTCATATCTCAAACATAAGACTACATCCTCATTTATAACTCCATAGCAAATCCTTATTATAACTATTAATGGTTCATATTTTAATGATTAAACTAAATTACACTTATGCTAACTATCTAATGGAACTTATTTAATAATTAACATAGTGGACCAAGTCCACATTACATTAACAAACTAACATAACTATCTTATCATTGATTGTAATGAACCTTTAGGATCGTATTACACCATTAAAGGGGATCACGCCATCTCATCTCCTTCGAATAGTATTTCCTTCGATGTTCACTTATGAGGAATTCTCATAAGCCAAGGTCCCATACACATGTGCTACCTTCCATGCTTATATTAAAGTAGGTTAAGAAGCTTGTCTACAAGCCAAGATCCTATGTATAGATGTTCACGTTGACTCACAACTATTGACATGTGAAGTGGATGAATGGTTAAGTTATTTGTTGAAAATGTTTAACATGTTTAAGTTATGGATCCAAATATCATTTCACGTAAATATTAAGACCACTCATAGAAATAAATATGATCCACGTAAAATCAAAAGTTTGGTTGTAGATCTAAAGGGAACACTATAAAGGGAACACTATAATTAGAGGAGATTCAAACAAAAAATTAGTATTCACAACTTGCTCATGATCTCTCTCAATAAAATATGCTTCATGTGGAGAAGTATGTTGAACAAAAGGAAGCTAAAAGTAGTTTCTTTCACATCATTGAAAAATGTTCACATATCATAAATATAATTTTCTTGTATATTCCATTCTAATGCTAAATTTTTCAATTACCTCAGTAATTTTCCAAAGTGCTAACCTTTGGATTGCTTCCTCTTGCATTTTTTGCAACATCTCCATATCATGGTTGCATGAGAGATTTGACACCACAACTTTAAAACAACTCTAACTTCCTTGATATTGCTTTGAATCATTATTAGTAAATATTATTTTCACAATATTTCTCTTCACCTCCACTCTCACAAATATCCACGTAGAGACCGTTTTGATTTTGTGGGTTTGTCTAGTTTATTGTTTTTTCCTTGTATCTATTTTTCCTTAGGTGGATGGTTCAGAGGTACAACCTTTGTGACTTCATGGTGTACTCATGGATTAGCTAGTTCCTATATGGAAGGTTGTTGGTCATAATATTGAAATGGTACATCGATTGTATTTCTAATGGAACTTGTGTGATTGCAATTCGGGTCATAAAAATAGACAACATTACATTGTAAGAATATTCTTAGAGGGTTTTAAGGTCACAACTTGAAATGTGAATATTACAATAATTCTCATAATTCTTATTATGGCCCCAATCATTGAAGCTTATAGTAGCTTCAGAAGGTCTTCCACATAGGCTTGGTATATTAGCATGTGGATGATGATTTATTGCCTCTTTAGGTGCTTGCTTGGTGAAGTAAGTGACTTATGTCTTCTTTCCTAAGCCTAACTTAAGAAAAGTAAAATAATTAAAGTCAATTAATTATTGTGGACTATTAAGTCATTTTCTAAGGATAAATAATTTAATTATTCTAAGTGAATTAGAAATGATCTCAACCATTGATCTCCAAGATCTTAAGGTTAGGGATCTAGGATTAATGAAAATTATAAAAGAAAACTAGTGAAGAGGTGAAGACACAAGAGAGGAGACACAACAAGTAAAAACAAATTTCTTGAGTGTGAGTGGCTCAACAGACTAAAGCACGGAAGAGGAGAAGTACAAGAGGATTTGAGGGTGAATCTAGGATTTTGAGTTGTGGATATTATGGGATCGAGTTTATGAAGAGATAGAGGTTGATTTAATTTGGAGAAGTCGATTTGTTGGCAGTCAAATTTCCTGAGGAAAAGTGGAAGCTCGTACAAAGTCAATTTGCTAGTAGATTTATTGGGTCAAATTTCTCCATGCCATATTCCTTTAGAGGTTGATTTCTAGGTGGGTGAGTTCCTTGGGCCAAAATCATCCACTGGGGGGTTGAATTACAAGTTCCAGTTATTGTATTTTTCCTTGTAATTCTTCGTGGGTCAAAAACCTTGATTTTCTAGATAAATAAATGACAAAGAATTTTTGTGGGTGAATTATTCAATGTCTGATTGACCTATTTGAATTTTTATTTATACCACATATATTTCTAAAAGTTAAAATACCATTGTTTTTAATTTTTTGATAATTTAGAAATTATTTTGTTAATTAAATAAATAGTTGGGAATAAATTATTTTCGTGAGGAAATAAATCTAGGCTAGTGTTAGGAGATTTAACCCCAACTCAACTAACACCTAAACTTTGCTTCTAAAGGTACTAGTATGATTACATTGCCCCCCTGCCCGTCGCCCCCCTACAAAATAAATAAATAAATAATAAAGTAAAATAAATAATCATGATACATGTCTAAAGAAAGTGCTTTAATGTCACTCGTTATAGTCCTTAGATATTAAGAGGAATCAACAAACATATATCACATTTTTTTTTATCTGTTAACTTATTGGGATTTGAACTAGTGACATTTTCATAAGGATTTTCTTAATGGTGTACCCATTCACCATCAATTAAAAACCCTATGACCTATATATCTATGAAAATTATATAAATACTTAATACTTCATTAAATCAACAAGCTCTTAAAATAAGATAACACAATACAATAATCTTTATGGAATAAACTTTATTTTATTTTATTTTTTACTTTTTTGTAAGTCAGATGTTTCCTCCCAACACACGTGCTTAACAGTCTGGTAAAATTTGAACATATGCTACATTACTAACAAAACCCTTTCTCGATTAATTGTGCTACTGAGACTAAACTATAAAAATAAACTTTTTATCTTATCTAAACAATTATAATAATAATCCATTCATAAAAGAATACAAAAGAAAACACTAAACATAATTAATAATAGCGTTTACACTGACGAATTAACCATATTACTTTTATTAAATTCTAACCATTTAAAAACCAACATTGTATTAATTTTTAATCATACATATTTTATCATCAGTTATCCTTAATTCTTAGTTATTTTACATCGACGAAGGATCCTAATCTTACTTTAGTATCATTGAAATATTCAAACCAACCCGAGGAGGGCTTTAAAACCTTATCCTACTATCTTAATCACAACGAAATCATGTTTGCTTAAAAATGTTTCCAACTAAACGACTACACCTTGAATCATCTTTGGTCGAGCATTTCTTAACATATAAAGAAGACAATTATTTTCATAGAGTTTTGCTAATTTCATTCCGTAATTGAATATAGATAATGTCAATATTTTCACCTTGATAAATTATATATATATATATATATATATATATATATATATATATATATATATATAGGGGTTAGATTTTATAATTAACGTTTAATGGTTTATGTTGGATATTGCCAATAGAAGCGTATAATAATGTTCTTGCAAGGTGTATGTTGCTTATTTATTTATTTATCTATTTATTATTTTTGAGATTACTTGAAAAATAGATCTTTGTAATTGCATTATTAATTGGGATATTAAGGCTAATTTTTTTAATCTAGTGTTCATGTGATATCTAATGTTTATTGTGGAATATGAATGATTTATGGGATCGGTGTCTGCACTATACAAGAATCAATACATGTAAAAATGTGCACATGGATTAACATTAACATTATCATTATCTTTATTAGAGTGCATTCATTTGGAGAGCATTACAATGTACAATATGGTTATTCATCATCTCTATACCATTTAGGAGAAGAATGTGTTACACTTTTTCTTGAGTAGGAGTAAATTTTAACAAATAGCCCAAGGCATTCATTACCAAAAAAATATAAATGTGGGTCAGATGGTGGCATTGCTAGATGGACCAATAGAGGAAAATCCATGAGAGAAAAAGTTATTCATTTAAACAAAGGTTGATGCATTAGTAGAGAGAGTTCATCATAGCTACATATCTTGATCCAAAACCAACATCTTTGTAATGAAGGACTCATCAACTTAATCATATGCTTTTTTAAAGTCATTATTTATAAAAATGATTATTGGCTAGTCTCTTGAGCCTAATCCACTACAAAACCTCCCAAACTAAAATATTAATATTAATTATGAGTCGTCCCTACACACATTTGTCATTTCCTAGCCTCAAGGGCTAGCTCAATTGGTTGAGTTCCCATCATTAAATCACATTACATTTGATAGGTCACAAAATCAATTCTCCTTGATGGTCTCAGGGTTATGCTCTATTAATGAGTCGACGGGAAGTGAGCCCTTCCAATGAATATAGTAATCATCGATCTCTAGATTTTGTGAATTATATACAAAAAAAAAACTTGTCGTTTCATACTTAACCACACTGCTTCCACCAAATAGCACCAAATAAATACTCAGTGCCAATGCCTTGGTTGAAATTTTTTTTCTAAAATATATTGTTTTATATGTGTGTGTTGATAATGAAAAACCCTTTACTTTTCTAAAATAGATAAATCAATATTTTTTATTTATTTTTTTTCCTTCGAAAAAAATCGTAAATTTTTTCATTAACATGATAGGTCCAATTAAATTTTGTTGATACATAGCTAATTATGCATTCTAATGCAAAATTTTCAACTAAAAAAATTGAGATCCTTGCTAGAAGTGAGTCTGATACATCTCACATAACTAGTATTAAGATTTTCTAAACTATCTAGTAGGCATTGAAAGTTGTGCATGTAAAGAACTGCAATTCAACGAAAAAATTAGTTGAGATCATACAAAATATAAACATGGCTTTATATTGTGTCAAAATCCCATAAAGAATATAATAACAAATGAGAGTCATTGAGTTAGTTTTGTTGGCGTGCATCAGGGGCCCCTTCTATTAAAGGCCTATGGTAATATTCAAGATGTTCATCTTACAATTGTTTATATATCTTCCATATCCACAAATTTTGTGTAACACCCTCCGTAGAAAGTGTGTCTGTAGTTGTATTTCAGTCCCTGTAGGTATATCGTCACGATGTATTATCAAAATACCTTTTATTTAATAAAACCTCTTCTAAAATAGGCAACTATGGCATCTTTGAGTCCCCTTGAAATAGTCTATAACAAGCATTGAATCTCCAAAGATTTGAAGGGACCGACAATTTTTCTCAAGAGAAAAAAAGAGAAGAATTTTGCGAGAAAGTAGTTATGAATAGTTGTTTGTGCCTTTACCCAATCTCATCTAAATTTTATAAAAGTGACTTTCATTGAGCATTAGGGGAATTTTGAGGTCTAAAATGGGCTTCCTAAGGAAATTATAAAATAATAGTGGAAATAATAAAATAAGATTAGATTACATCATCAAATTTTAGAGGGAAAAAAGAAAAAACTATTTTTTCAACTAGTATTTTCACCTTATCTCCCTATGGGTTTACTCAAACTATTTCTCATTTTAAGTGTAACAGGGTTCATCAAAAGTATGAAACATGGGTACTACTTGGATGAGGAATGAAATTTTGCATCCAATGAGTACTCCCACTCAAAATTTGAGTAAAACCTTAGGGAGATAAGTTGAAAATACAAGTTCAAAAAGTAGTTTTATTATTTTATTATTTTTTATTATTTTTACCCTTTTACCTTAAAAATGGTTAATCATCCCCCATGGTTGACATGATTCATCATCTTGAATCATATTGGTTCTTATAAAGATTATTTTGGTTGTACATTTTTCTTAGGAGTCCCATTTTAGACCCCAAAAGTTCTCTAATGATAGATGATTGTTCCTTCCTTGTAGTCACCGTCAGCTTGAGTTGCCCCATTAAAATATGCCCACAGTCATGAAATGCCAATTTATTTTGGCATGATTAAACGACATGGTGGAGAAATGTCCTTAGCAGAAAGAAGGGAGAAGATTGCTAGTGTTTGGGCTACAACTCTATCGGAGGAGGAAATTTTATCCTGGAATATGATCATGTTCCTAACTATATAAAACCACCAAAATATTAGAGGAGGAAGAGTTCTAAATGATTTGCATCGGGCATATTCCACCAAAATATCAAGGCTTCTAGTAAATTCTCCCCTTTCCAATCAAGGCCTAAGTCCATACTCCTCCAAAAATCTTCCCAAACCTCCTTTGTGAAAGGGAAATTCAAGAATACACATACAACTATTTCCTTCACATTTTTGCATAGTGGGCACTAGCTAGGCCCTTTTGTATCTTGTGAATATTGTCCTAGGCGAGGAATTTGTTTTATATGAGGTACCACACAAATGACTTGGATTTTTCTGGGCATTTTAATTTCCATGGGTTTTTCCACCACCATGCTTTTTTACCCCATATGTTTGCACTTATTAAGTGATTATACCCCAATTTTTGGATGTAATCTCTAAAAGGAGAGAAGAACCAACTCAAGGAGTCTTATTTGTCCCTAAGCCAAGCATGATATATATTGAGAGGTGAAACATAATCAACCTAGACCTCGGCTATATCTATTGGAATATTCAATTAGTCAGCGGATGACCAACCTTGGGCCCATAACAATGTACAAGTGTCGTCCACAACCTAGTTTCAAGTATACCGTTGTAACACCCTCTTCCTACATCTACCCAAGTAACTGACCAATTGGGGTAAACATGTGCCGATAGGCTACTAATATGAGATTAAACCTCCTATATTACCTTAAGGAAGTGGAACCGACGGAAACATGACAAACACAGCTTACACAACATCAACAACACCTCGAGGAGGTAACCCACCCTCCTAGACCCATGAAAATTGAAAGGGGGCTTACTTTTTACCCATTTAGGCCTTAGGCACGGGTATGTAAGGGCAAGAGAGGAGCTAGAAACCTATAGCCACAGGCATGCCTTGGAAAGGCTGCGGCCGAGGCCCCAAAAGTTAAATTTTGTTCCTATAGCTCCAGTGCCCCATTTTCAACCCCTAAGCCCAGGTCACTGCCCATAACTTCCTGTAACTTTAGGAGAGGATAAATAATATTAAAAAAAATACATGGAATAAATCATATCATCAGGAACTCATCCGACCCCACCCAACCATGACAGACATTCCGTCAAACATGACACAAACATTGCATCTACAGGTGTAAACAACATAATTAAACATAGGGGTCTAATACTTATCTGAGAATTTGTAAGAAGAATTTCTCCCTTACATCATAAGTTGAAATACAATCTATTTGACCATAGATACATTGTATATTCATTTACAGGCAAAAACATAGATAGATGCATACATCATCACTGCTAAAATACATGCTTATAACCAACATAATAACAATAGAAATAAAATGGATATAACATCAATGAGATCCACATAATAACCAGTACATTTGTATACCAAATACCAAAGGAATGAGATTCTCATTAATGAATGTAAAAACCAACTAGAGATGGGACTTCCACGTTCCACTCGACCATAGATTGGTTGAGCCAAATCTCTCTTCAGCGAATCACCCCTGTTCCATATTCTAAGCATGAATGTGGGACTCAAACCGAAAAAACAAACTAGGGCATCCCGAGGCTAAACCACCTCACCCTCATCAATCATAAACCAGGCTTTACGATTACCTACACTTGATCACTAGGCCAACAAAAGCATGGATATCACCAAATTCTCTCCGCCTAAACAGTGAGGAATTTTCCTATCTCCTAGTCTCTTAGGCTCTACCGCAACGCACAGTCAGAATCATGGGTCAATATGCCCTAAACCAAGACATATTATCCAAGATTTACCGCAATCCAAAACCTGAGAGTCCTAGGCCTGAAATGGAGTGTAAACCACCACCTCTCAGGATTTACCACAACCCACAGTCTGAATCAGGGGTCACTAGGCCCTGAACCGAGGCAACAAACGAACGGGTTCTATAATCATTTGGAGATCCACCTCACTCAGCTTAGAATCCATATGGTAATCCATCTAAACCAAAACATGAGAACACCACAATACCATGGCTATCCGGAAATGGAAAGGCTAGGTTGAATGCATTTTCACACTTGGAAAAACCCATGCCAAGACATCAATGAACCACACGAAATACCATGCATTCCAAATCTAGCAAGGAAATCATATATGAAAATCAATACCTACAAAGAATCTTGTTGCAGCTGCTTGATTCTTGCTCCTCCTTGCTTGTTCCTTCTTTTCCTTTCTTTCTTTCCTTTCTTGCTCAAAATTCCAAAGTGCTCCAAAAACTCTAAGTGTCTAAGAGTGAGAGAGAGAGAGAGAGAGAGAGAGAGAGAGAGAGAGAGAGAATAATGAGAGAGCAAAAAAAATGCACTGACAAAAGGTACCAACTGATCCTCAGAAGCCTTTTTATGGAAGAGGCCTCTATTTTCTTCATTTTCTATTATTTTCCTTCAGTTTCCTCCTCACATGCAACCTATGGAATTTCATCTCCCTTTTCTCCTAATTTCCATTATTTTCATAAATAATGTGCCAAAAATGCCACTTTTCCTCTCCAAAGCCTTAAGCTTTGCCTTTTCCAATTTCCTTAGCCATAATAAACCAAATTAACACCCCCTAGGATGTTTTTCCCAACATTTAGCTTGGAATAAGTGTCCCATAAACCATGGTTATTATTTTTAAATTTTATTACATGGAATTTTCATCGGGACTATTACAGAACCCTCCCCCTTAGGGGCACCATCCTCAATGTTCAACCACACATATACCTCAGCAACACCACTGAAAAGAAATGATACTAACCATGGAGATTTATAACATATCTCAATGCAATATTTACAATGATCACCCTGCTAAAAAGAAAACCAACTTGACATCATAACAACATGACAACTATAATGACATGACACCATATCGCTTATTGGAGATTTATGACATAGCTCATGGTGGTATTTACATCCATACACATATGCACATACATCCAACCATCACATCAAAAAAATATACCAAAACATCGCTAACATATGCTAAACAAAAACCAACATCACACCAAAACTGCTTTTCCTCAACTGATAAACAAGTAAGGATACATGGCCCGCATCTGATCTGCCATATCCCATGTAGCTTCGTCGGGCCCAAAGTGCTTCCATTGCACTTTAAATTTCTCCATTGCTCGGTTTCGAAGCATGGAAACCTTTTTATGCAATATATACTAAGGCTCTAGCTGAAATTCTCCATTTGGTTCCACCTGTAATACAGACTAGTCAATCACATGATCAACGTCTTTAACATACTTTTTAAGCAAAGATATATGAAAAAGATAATGGAAATTCACTGTGGAAGGCAGTGAAATTTGATAGGCCACTGGTATGATCCTCTCAATGATCTTGAAGGGTCCACACAACTGTGGTGCCAACTTGGCACATGATCCAATCCACGAGGAACACTTCTTGGGCTTGATACACACATACACCTGATCCCCAACCTGAAACTCCCTGAACAAACCTGTTCCTATATGCATAAATCTTTTTAATATCATGTGTTTCCTTCAAGTTCTTCTTGATCACCTGCATTTCTTGTTCCATTTCTGCCAACATCTCTAGTCCAATCAATACCCTGTTAACCAGATCACTCCAACTGATAGGAGTGTTGCAACTCCACCCACACATAGCCTCAAATGGACTCATCCTCAATGACTATTGATACCTGTTTTTGTAGGCGAACTCTACCAGTGGAAGATATTATTCCTACTTGCGTTGCTAATGCATCACATACATCGTCAACATATCCTCTAGTATCTGGTTGACCCTCTCAGTCTATCCATCTATTTGCAGATGATAATATGTGTTGAAGGTAAAATTGGTGCGCAAAACTACAAACAACTCCTTCAAAAACTTGGAAGTGAACTTTCCATCCATGTTAGACACAATATTCTTCGAAACACCATGCAATCTGACTATGTCTCGGATAAACACCCATGCTACATCACTAGAAAAGTATGTAGTCTTCATTGGTATGAAATGTGCAACCTTTTTTAACCTATCCACAACAACCACAATGGAATTGTGCTTCCTAGATGTTTTAGGCAAACCTGTGATGAAGTCCATGGAATTGAACTCCCATTTCCACTCTAGTATCGCGATCGACTGTAGCGGTTCACCTGGATGTTTACACTCTACGTTAGCCATATGAAAATCTAAACATCTGACTACAAAATCTTCCACATCCTTCTTTAGATTCGACCAATAATAAAATTCTCTTCACTGCAGTCAAAGTATTTTGGTAGATTGGGTGACCCGAATATGGTTTGGCACGAAACTCCCTCAATATCACCTTCTTGAGCCCACTGTTTTCTCGTACATATATACTATCTCTAAATCTAACCAATCCATATGTTGTGAGATGGTAATCCAAGTCCTGTACATGTCTACCTATACCTGTGCCAACATCTGTACCTGTACCTGTACCAACACCTATACATGTACCTGTAATCTATTGAAACCTATGCAAAATCTCCATATACTTGTGATCCCGCTGACTTGCCTGCAAGATCCTATCCTGTAATTATATCTAATAGGATCTCATCGGTGCTAAGTGTTTTACCTATAATCGTTTGCTAAGATCATCTGCAACCTTTTTCTCCTTTCCCTTGATGTACCTGATCTCAAAGTCAAAATTTCTGATAGTACCCAATCGTCTAGTCTACCTAGCATTCAAATTTGGCTGGTCAAACAAGTACCTCAACTCAATGTGGTCACTCTTCAATATAAATCGCCTACCAAGAATATAGTGCCTTCACATCTTTAATGTGTGTATGGTAGCTTCTAGCTTAAGATGGTGTATCGGGTAGTTATGTTCATGTTCATTTAGCTTCTGTGACTCATAGCATACCACCTATCCATCCTGCATAAGGACCCCACCAATTCCTCTCTTGCAAGCATCTATACACACTACAAACTCCTTGTCTAGATCTGCAATATTTAACATTAGAGCATGTGTCAACAACTACTTAAGCCGCTCAAAACTAGTCTCACACTCCTTTGCCTAATCAAAATGCTCACGTTTCCTCTACAATGATGTAATAGGATAATCAATATGTGAGAAGTTCCTAATGAACCTCTTGTAGTAACATTCCAATCCCATGAATGATCTCACTTCATCTACATTCTTAGGAGCTACCCACTCCATGATGACCCTTATCTTCTCTGGATATACTGCAATGCGTTCCTTGGAGACAACATGTCCCAAGTAGTGTACCTTAAGTAGTGTACCTTAGTCTGGAAGAAGCTGCAATTGCTGAGCTTAGCATACAACTAATGCTCTCTCAACAACCTCAACATTGCTACCAAATGCTCAACATGCTCTTCCTCATTTTAGAATATACCAATATGTTGTCAATAAACACAATCAAAAACTTGTCCAAATAATGCAACACACTATTCATCAAACACATAAATGTAGATGTGGCATTAGTCAAACCGAATGGAACTACAACAAACTCATAATGCCCATACTTGGTCCTGAATGCGGTCTTATATATGTCCTACTCTTTGGTGCGTACATGATGATGTTCCGATCTCAAGTCGATCTTAGAGAACGTTGTTGCTCCCTTTAGCTAGTCAAACAAATCATTGATCCTCTGCAATGGGTACATATTCTTGATGGTCACCTTTTTCAGCTGCCTGTAGTCAATGCATAGTTAGTGGATACCCATTCTTGATGGGTACCTACGAGTGCTTCTTTATGAACAACACCAATGCACCCCATGGTGATACACTTGGCCTAATGTACCCTTTGTCCAACATTTCCTTCAACTGCAATTTAAACTCTACCAACTCTGGTGTACTCATCCTGTATGGTGTCTTTGATGTTGGAGCTACCCTTGACATCTACTCGATATAAAATTATACTTCCCCGTGCGGTGGCAACTCTGAAATATCTGCTGGAAATAAATCCTGAAACTGCTGAAAAATTGGATACTTGTCCAACACATCTGCATCCTCAACTTCTTTACCTTTTTCACTAGAGATATGAACCGCAAATAGCACACACCCTTTCCTACGATTGTGCTTGGCCTGCATGGATGTAACCATCCTAACTGATGTGGCTTTCTTCTTTCCTTGTAGGACTCTTGGTTCCCCATTTTCTTCCAAGAATTCAATAGCTTTATCATAGCAATCTACATTGGTACTGTGAAGATATAACCAATCCATACCCAATAACATAATGTAGGAACCCAATGGCAATATTTTCAAGTGTGCTATTGTAGGCATACCATTTAAATCAAATGCAGAAGCTCTTACCCAATGGTGAACTCTTTTCTTTGTACATGTGGCCAACTGCACTAATCAATATTCTGCATGCATTTCCTTATTCAAACCACACTTATCCACCAAGTCAGGGCTAACATAGCTATAATTAGATCCAAGATAAATCAAAATATAAATAACCTGGTCACAGATCTTACTGTCTGTCTCAATGGTAGAAGCCTGGTGATCCACCCGTTTGTTGTCCACTGCTGCATAAATACGAGGAATGCTCTACCCAACATCCCCAATAGTCTATGCCTCCTGTGAATTATATATCTTAGGCATGCCTCCCTAATTCTGTGGACAATATCTCTTAAGATGCTCCTCACCAATGTCCAACATTCCAACCGTCCCATACCATTACCTCCATGTTGTTGTTGTGATCTATGGTGATGCTATGGCCTATGTTCCTATCCATCTGCATTAAACCTCTTTTGCGATGAAATATTTTATTTCTCATCTGCACGCTGAGTCCTTGCTCTCTTAGGCTGCAATTTACCTTTACCTTGGTCTTTCCCTTTCCATCCTTTCTGAGACTCATTATTGTGCTTTGACTGTTCATAGAAATGCTTCAGCTTCCTAATGACTTCCTCAAGTGACAAAGGCTCATCATACTCAATTGGATCTCTAAATGCTATTGTAAAACCACTGACAAATTGTTGAAGTTTAGCCTTCTCATCCTCAAGATATGGTACATACCTCAGTAGCTCCAAGAAATTTGTCGCGTACTCCTCATTTGTCATTGATCCCATCTTTAGCTCATAAAATTCTTTTGCCTTGCTGTCATAGTACCTCTCTGACAAATATTTCTTCTTGAAGAGTCTTTTGAACTCATGCTAGTTTAAGTCATATGTCCTGAAGTGTCTGACCCGCTTCACATCTTCCCACCAGATGTCTTCTTTACCTCTCAAAATGAAGATAGCAATCCTAGCCTTCATGTTATCTTAGTACTCATGCAACTCAAATAACTTATTCATCCCAAGTATCCAAGATTTTGCCTCTTCTGGTTTCTTTAAGTCCCCATCGAAAGTAGATGGCTTTTCCTTCTTAAATTCATCCAACATGTATTGCATATCACTCCTCTTGTAAGGGTGATACCGATGACGATCATGATGTCTATTTGAACTAGAACTAGAATGGTATGTGTACTCATCACCCCATCTATCTGGAGTGTCCAAAAACCTATAATATCTCACCGTATCTGATCTATCTGACTTGTGTCTACTGGGAGACCTACTGCCATATGCCCCATTAGTTATATCCTCATGTCCATAAATGATCCGTAGTGTCCCTTGTTTTTGCAAATATGACAAGCTCTGAAGAAGTATTGCATTCACCTATGCTTGTTTCTCTTGTGCATGTATGAGATTTCATTGTCTGCCTTACAACTCCTTATTTCTTCCTTTAGGCTTCTCAATGTGTTTTCCAAATTATAAGAATGTCCACATTTCTTCTCATATGACTCATGGGGGGAGTCATTGTAGTCTACCATCTTTCTATCCATGTTGATATTTCTCGTGTAAGGTATAGTATGTAAGCTAAACCAAATAACAATAAATCAATGTACCTTACTGTAATTTGGGGAGGATAATTCCTGCAAGATCAATCAATCAGCGTAATACATTTATAGATATAACATGACATCATATAAACATATAATGTCTAAGCATATAAAAATACAAATGTCATTATAGTTGAAGCCTGTCATCCATGCATGACCATACCAAATGCACATCAATGCAAGCTTGACCACACACAAGCATAAGCATGAATCATAAATGAGCATAAGCAACATGTAACCCATCATGACCATCCAATGCATATTCAACGCATAACATTACACAAGCAAGCATACACAACCAATACAAAAGCATGCCTCAAATGTGACCTAGCATAACCAAGCAATGCATTTACAACATGTAACCATATGTAAGCAAGAGTGCACACACAATACATAAACATGAAAAACACACAATCAATCACACATTCATGATAACATGTTGACAATAACATCATCAACACTTCCATGGTGACACGACTTCCACCATGGCCAACACAACATAGATGCATCAACCACATATAACATAGTTATTAAAACACATAATAAATCAACATAAAATCATGACCAACACACTACCCATTGGTCCGAGAGTTGAACCATGCTCTGATATCACTGTGTAACACCCTCTTCCCACACCTACCCAAGTAACCATCCAACCGAGGTAAACATGTGATGAGAAGATACTAATATGAGATTCAAACTCCTAGATGACCTTAAGGAAGTGGAATCGACGGAAACACAGCAAGCACACCTTACACAACATCAAGAACACTGTTAGGAGGTAACCCACCCTCTTAGACCCATGAAACTTGAAGGGCGGCTCATTTTTACCCATTTAGGCCTTAGCCACAGGAATGTAAGGGCAAGGGAGTGTCTAGCAACCTATAGCTGCAGGAATGCCATGGAAAGGCCGTGACCAAGGCCCCAAAAGGTCAGTTTTGTGCTTGCAGCTCCGGGATTTGTGCCACATTTTTAGCCTTGAGCCCAGGTCACTGCCCAAAACTTCCTGTTACTTAAGGAGAGGATAAATAACATTAAAAAAAATACATGGAAGCAATCAAATCATCAAGAAATCATTAGACCCCAGACAACCATGAAATAATGTTAGATCTAAGACTTTTGTGATCCATAATGTAGATTAAAGTACTTTTGGAAAAATCCTAATCCTAATGATGTGATTTTTCCGAAAGTAATTTTATCTAAACCATGACATAAATTTCCTCAAACATGTCACAAACATTGCATCTACAAGTGTAAACATCAAAATTAAACATAGGGGTCTAATAATTATATGAGAATCACTAAGAAGCATTGATCCCTCGCATCATAAGATGCAATACAATCTATTTGACCATATATATATTGTATATTCATTTACATGAAAAAACATAGATAGATCCATACTTCATCATTGATAAAATACATGCTTATAACCATCATAATAACACCATAAATACAATGGATATAACATCAATGAGATCCACATAATAACCAATATATTTTCATACTAAATACCAAAGGAATGAGCTTATCGTTAATGAGTGTAAAAACCAACTGGAGATGGGAATTCCACGTTCCACCTGACCATAGATTAGCTGAGCCAAATATCTCTTCAGCGAATCACCCCCATGCCATATTCCAAGCATGAATGTGGGACTCAAACCGAAAAAACCAACCATGACATCCCAAGGCTAAAACACCTCACCCTCATCAATCATAAACCAGGATTTATTGTGACCTACACCCGATCACTAGGCTAACACAAGCATGGGTATCACCAGATTCTCTCCAACTAAACCGTGAGAAATTTTCCTGTCTCCTAGTCTCTTAGGCTTTACCACAACCCACAACCTGAATCAGGGGTCACTAGGCCCTAAACCGAGACATACTCTCCAGGCTTTATCGCAATCCCAAACCCAAGATTCCTAGGCATAAAATGGACAGTAAACCACCACCTCTTAGGCTTTACCACAACCCATTGTCTGAATCAGGGATCACTAGGTCCTAAAATGAGGAAAAAAACAAACCGGTTCTATAATAATTCATAGATCCACCTCATTCAACGTTGAATCCATCTGGTAATCCAACTAAACCAAAATATGATAACACCACAACACCATGGCTATCTGGAAGGCTGAATACACTATCACACCTGGAAAAAACCCATGCCAAGACATCAAAGAACCACATGAAATACCATGCAGGCCAAATCTAGCAAGGAAATCATACATGCAAATCAATACTTGCAAATAACCCCATTGTAGCTGCTTCATTCCTGCTCCTCCTTTCTTGCTTCCTCCTTTTTCCTACATTCTTTCCTTTTTTGCTCAAAATTCCAAAGTGCTACAAAAAATCTATGTGTCCAAGAGTGAGAGAGAGAGAGAGAGAGAGAGAGAGAGAGAGAGAGAGAGAGAGAGAGAATAATGCACTAACAAAAGGTACCAATTGGTCCTCGTATGCAATTTTATGGAAGAGGCCTCTATTTTATTCATTTTCCATTATTTTCCTTCAATTTCCTCCTCACATGCAACCTGTGACCTTTCATCTCCCTTTTCTCCTAATTTCCATTATTTTCATAAATAAATGTGCCAAAAATGCCATTTTTCCTCTCCAAATCCTTAGCCTTTGACTTTTCCAATTTACTTAGCCATAATAAACCAAACTAACACCCCTTAAGATGTTTTTCCCAACATTTAGAGTGGAATAAGTGTCCCATCAACCATGGTTATTATTTTTAAATTTTATTACATGGAATTTTCACCAGGGTTGTTACAACTGACCATTCCTATGAAGAAAAGAAATTAAATTAAAAGGGAGATAGTATTTTTCTCCCCATCATAACCATGGATCCACACCTATCCTCAAATTTTCTCCATTCTTGACCTTCCTTGAGAGGCCTTATTCTCTCATAGAGGAAGACGATAAGAAAAATTTCTAGATGACTAAGACATTAGTTCTTCTTTTGTTGGGAGTTTGAACCCATTCCTTTACCGAGTTCAAAAAAATATACTTGTTATGAACCATTGTAGTCCACAAGTTGTTTGTTGAGGGAAGTCTCCATCCTACCTTGGCTACCAGAGCTTTAAAAAAAGGGGGATACTTTTTAACCCCCATCCTCCCCATGATTTAAGGGCTACAATTTTGTTCCATCTCACTAAGGGAAGAGAAAATTGTTCCTTAGTTCCATCCTATAAAAATCATGAACATAATTTGTGCACCTTATCTAGGACTCCGTTCGGGATGCAAGAGAGGGACATCCAATAGACCATGATAGCTTTGAGCATTGGATTGATAAGAACTAAACTCCCAACCCTAGAAATCCATTTAAGACTCCAAAATTTTAGCCTCTTTTCCAATTTTTCTAGCAACTAGAGCCAATCTGTCTTTTGATAATCATTTGTCTTGAGGAGAAAGGCCATACATTTTAATCCTTCATAAAAAAAAATTAGGTGAAAAGTAAAAAGAGCGTGTACGCAATCTACTTCATCATTATACAAAATAAAGAGGAGAGAGGGTAAATTTTGTTATATTAATTTTCATACCTGTGGCTTTCTGAAAGAGTTGTAGTGTGGCATTGATTATGGTTATGTCATGCCGAGAACCATCATTGAACAATATGATGTCATATACAAAGAGAAGGTGTGTAATTTATAGGTCTTCAACCACCACAATTCCCTTTAGGTTCCCTCTTCTTTTTGCCTCTAACAAGAGCCTACTTTGACCTTCATCCACCAATAGAAATAAAAGTGGAAAGAGAGGGCATCCTTGGTGGAGCTCATTCTATGCATGGAAGAAGGGGGAAGTCGACCCATTTATGAGGACCGCAACGAGACTAAGGAAATGAAACTCGTGACCCAATTTATTAAGGAAAACTCAAAACCTAAGTGGGTTAAGAAAAGGCATAAGTAAATCCAACTAACTCAATCATATTCTTTGGAAAGATCAATTTTGAGCACTACAACTTTCAATATTATAGTTTTGATACTGTGTGATCATTCATGTGATACCCCAATAGCTTCATGAATCTAGCGATCTTCCAGAAACCCATACTGCTCCCAAGAAACCCCTTTAGATAGAATTTTCTTGACCCTATGAGTAATGGATTTTGAAATCACCTTGTAGATACAATTTCAAAGGGATATGGGATGAGAAACATCAAAGGAATGCAGATAATCCATTTTTGGAATGAGGGTTATGAAATTTGAGTTGAAAGAGTTCAGAATCTTACCAGATTGTCATGATTCCTCAACAACTATGAGAAAATCACCCCCAAAATGTCATAGAGACCTAGAAAAAATTCCATCAACCAACCGTTGGGCCAGGGGCTCTTTTATTTATGAAATATATGTATTACCCTTTGTAGCTCATATTCATAAAATAGGTCCATTAACTTAATATTATCATCATCATCTTCAAAATGTGGGAAAACCTAGGCTAGTTGAATCACTTTAGCTCTAGAAATTCAGTTGACGCTTTGAACAGATCACTGAAATGAATCTTTCCCAATCTCGAGAGTTCATCAAAACGGTGGACTTTCCCCCCTCCTAATATTCTAGGGCCCAAATGGTGTTGGTAGCCTTCCTCCCCTTTACGAAATTTCGAAAGAATTTGGTATACTTATCCTTGTATTATAACTAGACTTCTTTGCTTTCTAGCTTCCATAGGGCCTCCTTCTCATCTAGGATATTTCTTCTTGTTGCTTCCACCTAATGGAGTCTTTGATTTGAGACTTTAAATGAAAAACGTCCTCCCTTAGAATAAGCGAGAGTACTCATATATTCTTCCATTGATCTAATTTCCAGTTCCTCATTTTGTATTTTGAGGATGGACCACTATAGGGTTTCTTTTTTGACCATCGATTTTTTTTTTGGCAAATTAGGTTTCTATTGGGAATCTTGACTTTTGGTTGGATGGGATCCAATTTTTCGAACCAGAGTGAGAAATTATTCATATTTTAACAAATATGTGTTTAGATTGAAAGAGATCACCTTATTTTTCATTCCTACTTTGAATTCTAGGAATTTTGGGTGATGATAAGATTCTCCTCCAGTCCCCATGCATTACCTGAATATAGGGATCTTCTCCATTATAGGCTCCACCAGAAGAAACTATTCTATGAGTTTTGCAATCATTTCATCCCCAATTCACTTGTTCCTCCAGTTAGGAATATTTTTTACCAAGTCCACATGAAATATGTTATTATATGAAAGAAGGTGTGGGAAATAAGCTGTAGGAATATTTGGCCTAACATCAAGATCCCACACCTTTGAAGCCCCCAATGAAAAATTCAAATCTCCCCCTACAATTAGGTTGTCTACTAAAATAAAACAATTTCCTCATTAAAAGGTCCCAAAAGGGATCTCTATCCTGATAGGGGCCTTATATATTTACAACAAGAAGGTCCACCCGCTATTCAATGGAAAAAAATTCAACTGCCAAGATTGATTTTGAGCCTAAGGAATCGAAAAACTTGATATTACGCATATTAAATACGATTACTAGACCTCCAAATCTTCCCCTAACATATGATCATGTAATATGCCACCTAGGTAAAAGATATTCCAAGACTTGCGAAATTTTTTCTCCCTCCCCCATGGTTTCTTGAAGAAGCAAAATGTTGAGGCCACAAGAATACACCGCTCTTCTATGGGATAAATTTTTGGATGGGATTTCCAAACCCCTACAATTGTGTAGGTTTTAATCCTATACAAAAATTACCTGCAAAAAATTCTTAAATCCTAAAAATAAACAAGGATGAGAACATAAAATAAATATACACTGATATTTTTCCCTGGATCCCAATACCGAGACTTTTTCATTATATTCCTTTAAATGTTATGATACATTTATATACATGCCAAAGTGTTCATAAACACCAATCCACTAACCCTGGATTAGAACATAACCATAGTTCCCTTGACCAGATCTATAAAATACCATGGGAAGAAAACTATCATGCCCAAAACCATGTGCAAAACCCATGCACAAAACCATAGGTAGGTCCGCCCACCTATTATAGGGTCCAATTCATTTTTTTCCCCAGACGCTGCCCCAGGCCCTGAGTAGGGGGGCTACCTCCCCCCTGCTACGCCCAACACAATAAACCAGGGGTATTGACCCCCCCCCTAGTCGTGGAAAGATTATACCACACACCCAACAAATGGAAGGACTATATTATCATGAGGAAAGTCCACCTAGGGTTGTCACTACTCTAACTGCCCCATTTTTTGATACCTGTTTGCCAATGAAAATGTCTGGTTTGGCCTTTGATTGAGCTATGAACAAGTGATATTTACGCCACTGCAAATGACCACCAAACTTAGGTAGGGAGGAAGGTCCCAATCCTCCAAAAAAATGTGTGGAGGATCCTTTGGAATTTTGAGGTCGAAGGTTATAATGGGAATGATAATTTGAGGAGACTTCATGTGCATTGGACAAAGAAACCCACGGGGAAGGAAAAGTAGGGGAATTTGAGGAACACAGAAAAGAAATTGGGAAGACATAGGCGAGGGGGAAGAGAGAAATTTGGTCTGGGAATGAAGAGAGGAAAAAGCCATTCCCATATCCAAACGAGAAAAATAATTAATTAAATAAGAAACTGAGTGAGAGGAAAAATAAGTACGATATGGGACGACCACGATGGGGGGTGGAGCTCCTATCTTTACCTTGTTCGCTTTCTCAGAATTCAACACCATATCATATTGCCCTTTAGATGTGTTAGTACCCATAACTTGTGGATGAGTCAATGATATTTCTGGCTCTTGGACAAGAGGAGTCAACTCAGTGACAATTTTGTGATCCTTAGGTTGCAACCCCCTTTTGATACCCTCCATTTATTCCTCTGAACCATTTTGTGCTATGAAGGGGAGGGAACAATCTAAAGCTACATGGCCATGTTGATGGCACATTCTACATCTGAAGGGGATCCCTTCATAATCCAGGGTTTGTCGATGGGTTATAATGAGGTAGATCATTTCCAATTTTGTATAGAGACCTTTATGGGGGCCCAAATTTACCTAGATTTGGGCCAGAGACATGTATCCCATGGATAAAAAATACATATCTACATCCAAGAATTCTACCAGTTTTCCATTGACCAATACTATAAGGGGAGCCCTGCAAACCACACCCATATAGGAGCGAAATCAAGCCTTTCCTGTCTGGAATCAAACAAATGCAACCATCATTTCATCAAAATCAATGTGGAGTCTATGCTCCATTTTTTCCTGAGGACCCAGGAAACTTCCTTCTCTAAGTTGAAACAAAACATAAACCACCCACAAGAAAGAGAATCCATTGAGGGCTATGTGCCTAAATGGTTACTCCATTCTTTGTTGGCTCAATCATGTAGAAAATTACTAAAGAATTTCTTCCCCCTTGCTCGACCCACAACTACTAAATACACCATACACAGGACCTCTGGTATTTGAAAGTCTTCCCCAAGGGAAATCTTGAGGTATTCACTCTTATACACAATGACCATTTTTTTATTTGTTTCCTGGGAAATTTAACATGTCATATTTTGTAGAGTTTCCTTAGACATTCATTGAATTCCATTGGTTACAATTTATGCCCTGTGGGCCTTCGATAACGTTGCATGGGGGAAACACGACATGTTCTCCACAAATAGGGTTTCCTCCCAAAAAAAACTAGAGAAATTCTTCCAAAAAAAAAATCCTCTAGACCTAGAAGGAAAGGGCATAGGGCCTCTTGGCGCATCCAGAAAAACTCCACTTTGAAGCTGCTAAATTATTTGTAGCTGAAAAACCCCAAATTGATTCAACGCATTTATTGAATTGAATTCTAAGACCAGACAAAGAAATCCTTTGGAATAAACCATGAGGCCAATAATTATACTAAAATAATTCACATAATTTGTAATAAAAAACACAAAAAAAACTTATTAAACAAACATACGATACCTTTTAAGCCAAAAACCACTATTATCATACATATAATTTTCCTAAAATCATTAAGGATATTCTCTTTTACTTTTTAAAACATAATTTGATGGTTCAAGTTATTTAATTTCCCATCACTGAAGTGCATGCCAAAACCATTTTATTATGAAATAATAAAACTTTAAATCTTGTATATTAAATGCAAAAAATAAAAAATAATTTTATAGAGAGAAATTGTGCAATTTACTATTGCTAATGCCATGATAAAGGGGTATGTAGGGAATATGGGCAGGATTTGACAATTCAATCATAATGGATGTAATATCAATGCATTTCAATAATAAGTATGAGTTGACCGTGCAATGGAAGAGAGTTGTGGATGACACCTGCATCATATGGCCTCATGGTTGGGATATCTTGGATCTCTTTCCGCAACATCTTAACAATCGGTCTAGCTCCATAAAATTTATTATGGAATGTGAAATCAGTGGGAGCCTTCCTTTTCTTGATGTCCTTATTTCAAAGAAGGATGATGGTTCATTCTCACACAAGGTATTTCATAATAAAACTCACAAAAAAACAATATCTTCATGCTAAGTACCATCATTTCCCTACTCAAAAGATGGGTGTTCTAAAGAATTTAGCTACTCGTGCATTTAGAGTTTCTGATGAGAATTACCTTGATGATGAGAAAACCTATATTTTTAATGTTTTCAAAAATAATGGTTATAATAAGCTCCACTATCTAAAGGCTTTCCTTAAAGGTGTCAATGGTTCCAAGATTAAAAAACAACCCAAAGAGTGGATTTCAGGGGTGCACCTTCCTTTTATTCAAGTGACCACTCACAATATTGCAAGGATCCTAAGAAAGCACATGGTTCCCTCAACCTTTAGGCCCCTAAACACCATTCGAAGTTCCCTAAGATCTGTAAAAGACCCGTTGGACTCTAAGAATATGAAAGATGTTTATGTAATCTCATGTTCATGTGGGAAACCCTACGTTGGTGAAACAAGGCACTCAATAAATTAGAGGATTCAAGAGCATGCGACCGACATCAAACATGGGAGGACCCACTCCTCAACATTGCAGAACATGCGGAAAAGTCAAAACACCACATCTATATTGAAGACGCTAGGGTCATTGCAAGGATAGATCACTTCCATCACCATAAGTTTAGGGAGGCTATAGAGATTGAAAGGAGGCCAAGCAATCTTAATAGAGACAATGGCTGGAAAATTAGCAATTATTGGAACCGTGCCCTTTCTTCTTGAATATATATATTTTATTTTTATTTTATTTATTTATTATTATTATTAAATTTTTAGTTTATTATTTATTTATTTAATTTTACTATAATTATCCTCTTAGTAATTTAATTTTTAATTTTTAATTTTTACTTTTCCTTTGGACATTTCACTTTATAATTTTGGTTTCTTTATTTTATTTATATATTTATTAGTTTAAACCAATTATTATTTATGTTTTTATTTATTTATTTTTTAAGTTCTTACTCTTGATTTGCTACTTAGTATTTTTATTTATTTATTTTCTATTATTAGTATTGATTTTTGTTAGTTTAATTTTAACCAATTTTTATTTGACAATATAATTCTTTATCTTGTCTTAAAAATGAACCACATTAAATGGTTTAGAACAAGTCCACAAAATACTTATTATATGATTTTTTACGGAAAATTTTCTCACTATTCATGATATAAATCATGAAAATCTAAATTCAATTTTTCACAAATATTTAATTATTAAATTTTAAAAATATATTAAAATGTTAAATAATAAATCTAAAATTAAATAAATTTTTATTTATTTTTTATAAAATTACTTTTTTACCCATTAAAATTTTAAAATTATATTAATAAAATCTATATTTTAATATTAAAAAATTAAAAATTAAAAATACTTTATAATATTATAATTTAAAATTAAATAAAATAATAAATAAATAATTACACAAAGCTGGTAAGGTAAGAAATTCACCCTACGTATATGAGAACACTACTATGCATTTTAGCTTTTCTATTGTTATTATGGAGATGATCATCTATTGAAATTCTAATTGTTAAACTCCTAATTGTTATAAGTTTAAGTTTACATTTAATTTTATTATATTTAACTTAAAAGTATAGCCTTTAGAGTTATTATTATAAAATAAATAGCCTTTAGAGTTTGTATTATAAAATAAATAACAATGATGAGTTTATATTTAATTTAATTTTAATTAATTTAAAGACACAATTTTTAAAGTTGGTATTTTAAAATTAATAATAATAATAATGAAATATATATATATATATAGAAAAGTTAAGGATGAGAATTAGTTGTAGTATAAAAATTATTTCAAGGGCATTTAGGCTCAACTAAGCCTCACACAATTCTTGTGACAACATCATATAAGTGAATAAATCGTTCCTTCATTCAACGTTGAAACTAACCTTGATCGACATAAGCTTAGTGCGCGCGCGCGCGCACACACACACACACACACACACACACACACACACATATATATTCCCAAGTCGCTTTCAAGTTATGAAGTGTGTATCTTATTAATAAAGTAAAATATTGTATATTTTATGGCTTATAAAAAAATACTGAACCTTTTCTCTTTATCAGATGTCAAGAGGTTATTAAGAAGAAATACTAAAAATTTAAGGGTTTATCTACGTCTAATTTATTTCATTCACAAGCTATTTACTTTAATAATCAAGTACTATTTTTTCTAAATATTTAACTAAAAGTTCGACTATTTTTATTTTTAAAAGTGGGGACCATTAAAAAAACCCTATAATTATGTGATCATTGTGATTTGTCCTCTTTTGGCCACATTCTATGGAATTGTTTTAAAAAAGAAGATTAGTGTATCGCTAGAAATCCATGAAAAAGGCGCTAAAGGAAAAATCTAAATTTAGGAGTTATTATTCAACTATGTACCACCTTGTTACGCTTATGATAATTGTGGAGGAGTGTCATTGTGACTCTCCCATGTTGCTTCATTTACTTTAGAAAAGCATTTGACATAGTCCCTATAACTGACCTACGAAATAGATTAGAAGAGTTAAATGTTCATTTGAGTTGAATTGTTGCGATAAGGTTGTATGAGAACATAATTTCCAAGTTTAAGAACACTTAAAATTGGTAAACAAAAAATTAATTGTGATACAAGAGTCAAACAAAGTTATCCCTCGTCTTCTATGCTTTTCGGCATATAAATCAACAAGTTAAAGGGTTGATTAGAAAAAGCAGGGTGTGCCGACACATCTCTAAATGGAACAACCATCATCCTTCTCCTTTACATTGTTAATATTGTTATCATGGTGAGGAGTCCCTATGATATTAAAACCAACTAAAGGTTCTAAGGATTTTTTCTCTAGGATAAGTATGATTGTTAACAATAATAAAAAAAAATGTTATGATAATCAAATCCATAGATAGAACTTACACTAATTTCATGTATGATAATAATAACTTGTAGGAAATGAATTTATACAAATATTTCAGAATCAGTCTTCATCACAAGCTCAGATGGAACTATAGCATGAGAACTGGATAAATAAATGGTGCAACATTTATTATCAACATAAAAATAGTTGTAAATTAATCATTATATTGAGAAAAAATATGACACTACAACCAAGAAAGAGTGAGAAATTGAAAAGTTCTATATCTTAAATGTTTGGAGGACAATTTTGAAGCATAAACTTCTTTCTTAAGAGACTAAAGATCCCAAAGAATGAAAAAGAAGCATATATAACGAAAAATTTAAAAGCTTAGTTATAGAGATCTCCATAATGGCTTTATGTGACAAATGACATTCTTGTCGTTGCATCAAGGCTTGGTTACATATATGGTTGACCTTCCATGAGGGCCTTGGTTGACAATTGCTATTCCTAATGGCATACATGGACACAAAATGATAAATTAATTATGCATGAAGATGGAATTTGGTTTGCATGCTTTGGAGTTATGCACACATAGTGTTGCCTACACCAAATGCTATATACTACAGAGAATTTGGAACACGACTTTAAATCACACTTGGGCACTATACCTTAATGACACTTATCAATACTTATAAAATATTTTTAAGTATATTAACTTTAAAATCTTAATATATACGCTACATGCTTAATGTGTAAATATTAAGACATACAAATAAAACCATTGAAAAATATACATACAATCATTTATACTTAAATTAAAACAAAATTTCTAATACCATTATATTTTTATTAAAAAAAAAATACATAAATCATAAAAAAAAATTAAATAAAAAAAATGAGAAAATGTTTTTATGCATAATTAATGAATCAAGATTGCTAACCTAGTTAAAGAATATACAAATACCATATTGAAGAAAATTGATGCCTATTCTTACAATCAAGGTAAAAATAGCCCTCAAAAAAATATAATTCACGAGAAAGTAATGAGAAAAGTATAATGCCCGAAAGGGTGTCTATGACATGTTGACACTTGAATATGCAAGTTTAGCATTTTATACTCGACAACGTCTTGCACTTTGCTTTCTTTCTCATCTTTCTTTAATATGAGAATAATAGATAAGAAGGAAAACTAAAGGTTATTCCTTTTACTTTAGTTTGATGGCCAAGGTTCAAGGAAGTGAACAAGGGTCCATTTTATTCCAAGGCCAATGAGCACAATAATAGAGAAAACGAGGGGACAAAAAGGGGTAAGGAGTTGGCTCCAAATGGATATTTTGATTTTTTTTTTTTAAGAATGACAATAGTTGAATGCATGTGGCACCCTTCTCAAGTTGTTCTTTTTTGATAAAAACACTTCATCTTATTAAAGGGGTAAAGGCAAACCAATACCCCACTGCTAATATATTATAAAAGGAATAAGATAATGCATTCACCTTTTGAGATGTGAATGCATGCTGAAATATTGTATTAGTATACATAAAGTAAAAGGTAAAAGTATGCCACATGTACTCATATCTAGTTGGTATCCTAGACAATTACAATCCCTTAAAGCCATGAAAGATGTGTAAAATGTTTTTATTGATTATATGATTAATGGTATCCCATTCACTGCATGGTTAATGTTTTTTAAATAAGAAAACACCATGTAGGGGCAATTTGAAAAAAGGAAATCTAATTTTAAAATATATGTAATTTAAGTTATAATGTAAGGTGGGTATCTCTTAGAAGAAAACAAAATATCATAATTATCTTGTAATTAGGATATTTGGATAGGTTAGTTTTATATTAAAAAGTAAACCGAAAGGTTTCGAGCATCTCTGCTATATCTTAAATAAATATTTCTAAAGTTACACACACTTTGCCAAGTTCACCCCTCATCTATGCTATATCTTAAATAAATATTTCTAAAAGTGACACACAATTAGCCAAGTTCCTCCTATCTATAAATTCAGGTAGTCTATCCCTAGATTAGAGTTTGTAAAATTATAAATATTAAATTCCAACTCAAAGCAAAAGATTCTACACATTTCAAAAAACGAGTTGCTTGGTCTGAGAAACTCTACTTTTATAAAATTTAAGGATATATAAATTCAAGGAGTGTTTGAGGGATCCATTTTCACACAAGTCTAGCTATAAATAAAAAGATGGTTAAGAGTAGTTTTATGCATACTATAACATTATATTTAATATATAGCATTGTTATAATAAAGTATTATTATTATTTATTAGTGGAGTGAATAGTTACAGGGTTTGTATATTCGCTGAAAGTGAAGTGTTATTATTATTATATAAATTGTTTCGTAAGTACTCATAATTCATCAACTATATATATATAATATAATATAATAAAATAAAATGTTATAAAATATTTTTATATAAAAATATTAATTATATATTTTACTAGTAAAATCAAATAATTAATTATAATTATATGTCACATTATAATTAAATGTAATTATAATATAATTAATTGACAATTATAATTGACATTTAATTCATATTCAATTTTAATATAATATATAATTTATAGTCTTTATATACTTTTACAATTTTACACTTTTACAATTTTACATTGTGGTAAGAGACATATTCAATAATCATAAAATAGTAAAAATTCAATTTTTTTTGAAGTGCATGTTTAGGAGATTATCTCATAAATTTTCACATTATTTATCTTATAGAAGAATACATTGACAATTTTTTCATTTTTTATAACATAATTGATTTTGATTTGTAAGAAAATATGATTTGTAATAGTTGAAAAATAAGGTGTTACAAAAAGATTAATGGAAGATTACAAAAAAATAAATATGTCTTATGAAAGTATTAATGGAAGAGTGTCCATCAAATAATTAATTTTATAAACAAGTTGAAAAAACATGACATATATAAATGCTACATTTAAGTGAGTTTCATACATATGAGGGTAATGCAAGTGAGAATAACACAATTGTGTATAAGGCAAATGAACATGATAGAAAAAAAAAATGACAATACCACCTTCAAAAAAAAAAAAAAAAAAATGGCAATACCACCGAAGTGTGTAGAGAGGTGATAAAGTCAAGAGTATATAAGAAACATGCTTAGTGAGTGAACATGGAAGGAATGCATACTAAAAGAAAGTGCATGGCATAAGTTAGGTATTCCAAGTACGGTTTGGGTTGTGAGACATATGTAAATGGAAATCACATGATGACAAGCACACACAATAATGATAATCACAACGAGAAAGAATAACAAACAAAGGTTGTTATTCTTAAAATGGAAGGTCATTGGAGGTTAAAATGACATGAAAATTTCTAAAAGATGTCGAGGAAGATAAGGGGTTAGATAGATTCACTTGCAACATTGTTGAAGATAAATGAAGAGTTTGGAAACTGAAAAATCATTCATTGAAATAATAAAATCTAATATTTATCATTTGAATGAGGTTGAAATGAAGTTAGTTTGAGAAATAGTTGAATGTTGATTATGAGTAGATTGTTAAGGATACACTTGTAAATTATATGCATGTATATTAATTCTAAGTAATGAGAATGGCCGGTAAACTAGTTTAATTCTACTTATTATTTATTCATTATTCAAGTTATACATTTCCTCTCCACTCTAACCTATGCATTGTGGAGACGACACATTTAGTTTCTAGATGATACAATTTAGGATAATCAATCCAATCATTGCCCTAATTGCACCAAGGATTATTATAAATAGGTACAATGTTCCCCTTATTACATCACATAAAGAGATAATCATTAGAGAATCGTGGAAAAAGTAAAACCCCCATCCACCCCATAGACCATCCTAAGGGAAATATAACCCATTACTATCATTGGATTGACCTCCATAATCCTGTCATGGAAATGAGGTCTTAAAAATTCCTCATTTTAAACTATCTCAAAAATTAGAATAAACATCACCATTGCATTCGACTCATCGAGAAATTTTCGGTGACATAGTTTTTTTGAAAGCCGACTCCTATATCAGAAGATATGTCCATTAAAATATATTGACCGATAACCCTTTGCCATGTCAGCAGGCTTTGCCACATGGCATCCTTGTGAGCCCTTGTGGTGCCCATATGGGAATCTGCATCACATGCCAAGTCATACCCCAACCCTTGTTGGAATCCCACGAAACATGCCATGCCATTCTTTGTTTGGGGCCTACAGGCCCAATCCCATAGTTTTCTATGTGGCCACTTTACATCATAATAATCCTCAACCTCAGTGCTCCATTCTCAGTCCACTACACAAACATGTAACGAATAGACTGGGAGGGAAAAAATCTTACACAAATTCTGATGAACAAACTTCTTGTCAACCTTGGCCTCTTCCCTTGTTATGCACACAACCATGACATGAGTTCACTGAGGTTCGAGACACGAAATTTTCTGATAAGTGTCGGAGATGTTCTTGTTGATCTCAACCCTGTCAACCTCACTCACAGCTACGATATAACTTTCTCGAGGTACCAGGATGTAAATTTTTGTCATCAATTTCCGAGAAGGAATTCTCATCTATCTCGCTTGTACCTCTTGCCCCCACCCTAGTATGCACACAAAAAATACTCTCGAGATGACTTCATGCTGATGTCATCTCACCCACGTGGCCTCCTCCATGAGTGCAATGTGTTAAACTATTGATGATGCTAGATACCACCAACATGTAAGCGGGTATCCCTAATGAAAAATCCCAATTAGACTTTCACACCATTTGGGGTGGGAGGTCTTCCAAAATAAAGGCTCGACTGCCATATTCTTAATGATATGCCTTGGCTTCAATGTTAAACATGAGAGAGTAATGCATAGGTAATTCTGAATTAGTAAGTGAGTATACCTTGTGGTTGTTTAGCTACGAAATGTATTAAGGTTCCTCCACCGAAAGGGGAGATAAAAGTGAGCCTGTTAAAGAGAAGTAATAGTAATAATCTAGAAAAGACACACGAGCATGACATATAAAGGAATAATTGAACAAATAGAGAATTAGTTCACTTAGAAGCAATTATTGTTAAAACACATAAAACAAACCTTCAACAAGATAAGTAACAAAAATACCGAAATAGTTTAATATCCTTAGTACAAGTGAAAACAACATACATTGAAAACATTCAAAGAATAGTCTTACAATATTTACGACATACACATGAAAGTGTGATGGCTTAATGAGCTTCTGAATTAAGTAAAAGTTCTAAGATACATCAAGACAATGAACACCACTAGCCCCAATTGTGGAGCGTTAGAATAAACACTTGCTCCTACAAAAGAACTATCTTCCTCTCTAATTCCTGGTAGGAGGAGCCAAGGTGAAAAGTCCTTTTCATGAGCAATGAGGGTGTATATATAAAAAATGGGTGATCCATCGCCTCCCTTGTGACTCTTGGACTGCCCTCATGACTGTTTGAATTCTCAGTGACTTTTCGACTCCCTACAGGATTTTTCACATTACATAGATGACTCTTGGACTTCCAATTTACATTACATTTTTCTAATATATAATTTACATAATCCACTAAATGATGTGGCACATGATGATTCATGACATGACATGGAATGACACTGATGGCATGGACTACATGATGACATGGAAATGTCAAGCCACTCTTTGCTGTTTCTTTCTAAGTGTCTTCTTGAGAGATGGAACATGGTCTTCTTCTTCCTCCTCCTCATGGATTGAAGATAAGGAGTCTTCGATGTGATCTTTGATCTCCAACTATTGTCGCAGCTAATGTTCCTTTGTCTTTTCTTGACCGATCAACTTGAACGTAGTTACCGACCAAACGAGAAAATTACCTGGTACCCGTTTTTTTGAGGTAGCAAAAAAAAACACCCGATTTTGAAAAGTGGTGAGGCAGAATCACCCTTTTTTTTGGAGCATAGTTTTGGCACTTTAAATTTTCTTAGGATTTTTTATTTTTTATTTTTTTTTAAATTTCATGATTTTCATGTCGATTTTTAAATTTTCTTTGATTTTTTTTTTTTAAATGTCATGTCGATTTAGAAAAATGGTCATTTTTTTAGCACTTTAAATATTTTTATTTATCAAGTATGAACTTTTGTTTTAAAATGTTAATGATTCTCATGCTAATTTTGAGAAGTGTTGATACAACATCAATCCTTTTTGTTTAGAGTGGTGAATTTCATCTTGGTAATAAGACATAAAAATAAATAAAAAAACATGGCAAAAAAAGAAAAAGAAAAAAAAAAGAACAAAAACCAATAATAGTGTACCAAAAAAACAAAAATTGTAAAAAATAAAAATAAAAATTCAAAAAACAAATAAAAAAGGGGAAAAAAAAACTCATAATTTAATGAATTTTTTTTTTTTTTTTTTTTTTGAAGTTAAAAAAATGAAACAACATAATTAAAGAAAATGATAAAATAAAAAAAATCAAAAAAGAAATTTAAAAATAATTAAAAAAAATCAAATAATCAAAATACTAAAATTAAAAATAATTAAAATTAAAATTCTTTTATTAAAATTGAAAAGAAGAAATATATATATATATATATATATATATATATATATATATATATATATATTAATTAAAAAAAATGGATATTTTTATTTTTTAAATTAAAAAAATAAAAAATAAACGAATTTTAAAAATAAAATAAATAAATAAATTAATCAAAAAATTATTAAATTTAAAAATATAAATATAAATTAAAAAAATAAAATATCATAAAAATTAAAACTAAAAAATGAATTAAAAAAATTAATAATACTAAAAATTTAATAAAATAAAAAACAAAATTTTAATTTAAAAAAAATTAAAAATATATAAAAATTAAAAAAATTAAATTTAAAAACAATAAAAATAAAAAAAATTAACCAAAAAAAACAATACAAAAAAATTAATTAAAATTCACACTGCCACCTTGGGGGCCGTGGGGTTCGGCCGACGGGAGGTAGAGAGCTGTTAGCTCTTTCCCACCCATCGGCTGCGTGGCTTGGCCGACGGGCGGTAGAGAGCTGCTAGCTCTCTCCTGCCCGTTGACCTAGCCCTGCGGCCCCCAAGGCGGTAGTGTGAATTTTAAATAAATTTTTTATTAACTTTTTTTTATTTTTTTATTTTATTTTTATTTTTATGTTTTTTTTTTTTTTAAATTTTAATTTTTAAATTTAATTTTTATTGTTTTTTAAATTATTTTTTTATATTTATTTTTTTAATATATTTTATATTTTGAATTGGGGAATTCAGAATCTCCACAGTATCCATTTTTCTGTCTATGTTTCGAGAGAAAACATGACAAGAAGAGAGGAGGATTGATGAAATAAATATACGATTGGAGTGAAAAGGAGGGATGAGGGGAAAGCATGAGTCGACCAATAAATACCAATACATCAAAAATATATTATTAATATATAGCTTATATTGTAAGAATATTTTATATTATTAATTATGATTAATTAATTAATGTAGAGGCCATTTAATTGGTTTATTATAGGGAATGTTTTAATAGAATGTAACTATGGTTAAGATAATGTATTTACTAATGTGTAATTAATGATAGATTGAATAATATATATCAAAGATTAATATTCATAGATGATGATTAATATTAAAAAGTTACTAATATTACTAATAGTATTAATATTAATTATAATATTATTTAGGAATAGTTAATTATTACCAATAATATTAGATAATTAATACTAATAATAAAGTCCAAAATTCTCATTCTCTTCATCAGAAATAGAGATGGATCCATTCTTCGACATTCTCATCATCAGAAATAGAGATGGATCCATTGGACATAAAGTGTTTAGAAAGAAGGCGCACACTGATAATTACCTCCACGCAAATTCACACCACCATCCTGCCCAAAAAATGGGGGTGCTCATGACTCTTTTGACACAAGTTGTCAAGATTTTCAATGACAATCATGTTGAAGAAGAAATCAAATATTTAAGAAAGGCTTTCATAAATATGGGATATAAAAACAAAGACATCATCAAAGCCACACAAAGAGCCAGATCCGGTAGTAAAAGAAATCCTCCTGATAATCCCCTTAATGCAAAAGAATATCTACCTTACATTCAAGGAGTCACTGACAAATTAGCCAAAGTTCTCGCCAAAAAAGATATAGGAACCTCCTTTAAGCCGCTAATGACAATCAAGCAAAGAATGAAATATGTCAAAGACAACCTTGATCCCCTCCAACAAAAGGGTGTGTACAAAATAAATTTCTCCTGCGAGGAATGTTATATTGGAGAAACAAGAAGGTCTTTCAAAATTAGGCTTAAAGAGCATGGTGTCGACATCAGAAATGGGAGAACCTGAACCTCAGCTTTGGCTGATCACTCCAAGAAGACCTGTCACCATATCTGCCTAGAAGATGCCAGGGTAATTGCAAATGAAAAACACTATTTCAAAAGGAAAATTCGTGAGGCGCTGGAAATAATTAAACACCCCAGAAACCTCAACAGGGACAGTAGTGTGGAGGTTAGCAAAGATTGGGTCCCCTTATTTCCCTGCTCTTGAAATCCCCTTTCTCACCCTTCCATTTCCCCCCTTACCCCTCCTCGTACCCTAGGTCAACCCCGAGCCCCTCCACTCTGCTCTTTTTCACCCTCTTATCCCCAGAATTCTGCATCAGGCCTCCTTTCTCCCCTTGCACAACAATAACCCCTCTGGATACCTCATGTCCCCCCTTTATCTCACCTTGCTTCCTTCTACACCTTTACTATGTAAAAAACGCCCTACTCTGGCCACCTTAATGGTATTCTAAAAAAAATCTCCTAGAATCAACTCACATATTAAGCCTACTTATCTAATTTAATAATTAGAATTGGAATAATTTAGTTATTATCTAATTTAAAATATAAGAATGAGAATATATGAAATTATTATTAGTATTAATTATCTAATATTATTGGTAATATTCTACTATTCCTAATTAATATTAGAATTAATATTAATAATATTAGTATTAATATTAATCAACATTTATAAAGATAAACCTTTAAACATAATATTCATCATTAATCTAAATTATTAATCAACTTTTTAGTTCATTAATTTCAATATCCATCCTAAATTATACAATAATAATGGTTCAAACAATATCATCTTTAATCATAATTATATTCCATTAAAAACATTTCCTATAATAAACCTATTAATCAATGAATGATCTCAATATTAATTTAATTAATCATAATTTTACAATAAATTTAATTAATCATAATTTTACAATAAATTAAAAATATAAAATATTTAACATTATATGAACTTTATATTAATATTTTTGATTCATATGTAATTACTTATTTGAATATAATAATGAGAATTTTGGACTTTGTTATTAGTATTAATTATCTAATATTATTAGTAATAGTTAACTATTCCTAAATAATATTATAATTAATATTAATAATATTGGTAATATTAGTAACTTTTTAATATTAATCATCATCTATTAATATTAATCTTTGATAAATATTATTCAATCTATCATTAATTACACATTAATAAATATATTAACTTAATCATAATTACATTCTATTAAAACATTCCCTATAATAAACCAATTAAATGGCCTCTACATTAATTAATTAATCATAGTTAATAATATAAAATATTTTTACATTATAAGCTATATATTAATAATATATTTTTGATGCATTGGTATTTACTGATCGGCTCATGCTTTCCCCTCATCTCTCCTTTTCACTCCAATCGTATATTTATTTCATCAATCCTCCTCTCTTCTTGTCATGTTTTGTCCTGATGATGGATCTTGCTTTGGACAAAAAACTAGATAGAAAAAATGGATACTGTGGAGATTCCGAATTCCCCAATTCAAAACTCACAACATAGAAATCTTCAAAATATTATATTTTATATTTTTAAATTTATTTGTTTTTTGTTTAAAATTTTTTTTTTTATAATTTTTTTTTTTAATTAAAAAAATTGAATTTTGTTTTTTTTGTTTTATTTATTTAAAAATGTATTTTCCATATATTTATATGCATTTTTTAAAATTTAAATTATTATTTAAATTTTCGTTTCCATTTAAATTTTTAATTTTTATTTTTATTTGCTTTTTAAATTTAAATTTCTAAATTTAAATTATTTTTTATTTTAATATTTCATTTTGTTTTATTATTATTTTAATTTTAACTAATTTTAAGTTTTTAATTTTATCAATTTTTAAAATTTTGTGGTTTTCTTTTATTTTTATTTTTATTTTTTTCATAACTTAAAAAAATAATATTTGTTTTTGTTTTTTTGGTTTTGGGTTTATTTTTATTTTTCCCTTTTTATTTACTTTCAATTTTTTTGTGTTTATTTATTTATTTTTAATTTTTAATTTTTATTTAATTTTTTTTTTTACAAGTGATATTTTATTTTTAATACCATACCTAAAAATCGTTGGAATTTTATTTTCATAAAGGTGATATTATATCTTGAATATCATCCTTGGATTTTCAAGGCTTTTCAGAGACACGATAATAGATTATCTTTAATACCATGCATAAAAATTGTTGGAATTTTAAGACTTTTGATATTTTATCTTTAATGTCATGTTTATCGTTGAAATTTTAAGGTTTTTGAGAGTCATGATATTTTATCTTTAATGTCATTATTAAAAATTGTTGACAATTTACCCCGAAAATAAAAAGGCGTTATTCCAACATTAACACTTCGTTTTCAAGGTATTTTTTGCACAAAAAGATTTGACGACGTTATTCTAGCAACAACACTTTTCATTTTCAGGATGCTTTTTGCAAACAAAAAATTGGCGACATTATTCCAGCATCAACACTTTTCGTTTTCAAGTTGTTTTTTTCACAAAAATAATTGGTGATGTTATTCCACCATCAACACTTTTTGTTTCGAGGGTGTTTTTTCAAGAAAAAAAATTGGTTTTTAGCATAATTTAAAAAAAAAGTGAAATTTGACCCTAAAAAAAAATAGTGCATTCTGGAAGACACACTTTTCGTTTTTTGGATATTTTTTCATGTTTTTTGAGTTTTTTTGGTCTAGAGTTCTTTTTTTGAGGTAATAGTTCCTGTTTGATCGTTAACTATGTTCTTGTTCTTGCAACTTCAAAAGTGTCTTATAGAAAGGTATCCTTCTTCATCCCCTTCATCTTCATCTTGTCATAACATGATTGAACACCTGCTACTGAAATCCACTCATGACAAGACGACATAAGTCTGATAAAATCCTTAGTCTAGCACAATGCACGATAATCCATTAACTTAGGTTTAATCAAGTGACATGCTAGGAATCAGGCTCAAGGATTCCGTAGTTTCACAACTCAGGATGTTAGATTCAGGGAACGAGCCTTGAGACTGCATAATGCACAGTTCAAGCAAACCAATGATTTTCATTTGCACAGTTGAGGAGCTCAAGAGATCAGGTTGAGGGTTTGAGGCTTGAGGTTTACCACTATGCAGTTCTGGAGAGACAGAGGTTGAGGGATTGTGTAGTTGTGCAATTCAAGGGCTCAAGGTTGAGGCTTTATGCTTGAGAGTGCGTAGCGCATAGAAGAGACTAGCTGAGGGAAAAGACTCTGCAGTTCTGGATCTCAAGGGTTGAGACTGAACACTGTGACTGCATAGTGCACAAAATTTGAAGGTAGGGACTGTGAATTGCAAATGTCGAGAGGAAAGGTTGATGCTTTAGGACTGAGATTGTGTAGTGTGTATTTCAGGAGGGCTGGGTGATGCCAGGTTGCTCGGTCCAGAAGTTTTCCGGATCTAACTAAGTGTGGGATCAATGAAACTGAATTGAGTAGTGATAAGACTTGAGTATGATCACACAGTTGGAATACTTGACGACACAACATAGATGACCTAGAAAACATGAAAAACATGCTTTCCTCATTGCGATGACATTGCGACAACTTAACCCCATGTGCAACACCAAAGATACACTTTGTGACGATGATGACGACACTTGTGTGAAAATTCTTAAAAATTAAGAAATGAGTGCAATACATGTCCACACACTAAGAAAAACACATTAACACAAAGACCATCCCTTGAAAAAAACCAAAACCACATTTATGCGATGTGTGACACTTGCCTAAGTTAAATGACGACACTTTGATTTTTTCCCAAAGAAACAAGAATACTTAAAAAAACATGTGTGATGACACTCAATGTTTGCGATGACAACATGCAAAGTCAAAGTAGGCTCCAAAATTGAATGTAAGCCAAAATTTTGGAGGGTTTTGTAGTAACGACAACACTTGGCGACACACTGGTAGAATTCCATCTTCTCTACCTCAGTTAATTATTTTGTGTAGGGTATAGTTATTTAGGGAGTATTAATTCATCATTAAGATTACCCTAGCTTCCCAACTTACCCCGTGCATATACATAGTCCCCTTCATCCATTTTATTGGTTAAACACAAGCATAAGACCAACAATATCACAATGTTTTGAATAAGGAGAGGGTAATATAGTTTGTGAGCTCTAGATTTTCAGAGTATGTATGATCTGGATTGATGCAAGAGCACAACAGAATATAGATATAAACATAAACACAGAGATGCAGTAGAAATAATGCTTCATTTTATTAATAAAATAATGAATGACATATGCTTAGAGACATAATGGAAATAAAAATAGCTAGGGTGCTGGTAGCATATCTCTGAGAAGAGATGTGGCAGCTACAGACCTCTGAAATGTGTTACAGAATTGAAATTTTTTTACAGAAAATGTAAATAAACAGCTAGGGTGCTGGTAGGCTTATCTTTGAGAAGAGATGTGGTGGCTACAAGCCTCTGAACTGTGCTACAAAAAACCGATTGAAACATGCTTATAGAAATAATGGAAATAAATGAGCTAGGGCACTAGTAGCGTATCCTTGAGAAGAGATGTGTCGGCTACCAGCCCCTGAACTGTGTTACAATGAGGCTCTAAGGCTTATTTACTGTTGAGAAATAATTTAAAATCTGAAACATCAAAAAACCTAACCCTAGGAGATGAAGTACCAAAACTGTGGGTCCTGTTTGGGTAAATTGGTGTTTCAACTTCCCGAGGACGTAACTTTGGCATCTGCTCTTCGTTTGATGCGCTCAATAGCTCGTTAGAAATATCTATCTGAGGACTACAACTTTTGAGTGAGAAAAATTGGTCAATGACTCATGTTGCTCCAATTTTCCCCAAAAAGTGTCGTTTAGGGCCTCAAAACGGCTCTGGAAGTTCAGGACCCGAAAAACTGCTATAAATAGTAAGTTGTGTTGAAACTTAAAAATTGAAATAACTGATGGTGGGGGTTAAAATGGACTCGGTGGGTGGCCACCAATATCCACCTAGATCATTAAGTCCCCAAAACGGCTCTGGGAGTGCAGGACCCGAAAACCTGCTAAAAATAGTAAGCTATGCTGAAGCTGAAAAACTGAAAGGATTGATGCTGCGGGTCCAAATGGAATAGGTGGGTGGCCACCAATATCCACCTGGATCAATATATTTTAATCTCTGGTGTTTCTCCACTCCTAGAAAGCCTGGACAATACCCCAATGGAGTCACTACAATAATGTAAACATTTCCGTGCTGCCAACGAGCCTAGATAGTACCCTAGCAGAGTTGCTTGCTTCACCTCCCTTCGCAGGAAGTTTTTCTCTTTTTTCACCCTTTATTTATGTATTTTATATATAAGACTATGCATGGACACTTATTCATTTCATGGGCGGAAGACGGATCCCAACTTATTGAGAGTAGAAGGGGTTGTCCCCTAAGAGGATAATATATATGACCTATGACTTTTCTTTGCTCTTTTAAATTTTTCCCTTGTTGTTATCTACTTGAATGAATAAGTGTGGAAAAAATTGAAAAAATTGAAACAAAAAGAACCAAGTATAAGACGAGGTTTCAAGAATATATACAAATATCATGGTTCGACACAAGGATTTCCTTACGCAAGGATTGTATTTTCTGTCAGAACATCATCGACCAAAATGTGTAACCAAGAAGAAGAAGAAGGATGTAAGGTTAGCTAACTGTCGCAATATCACAAGACTATTTTCAATCCAACCACATACAATGGAACAAAAACACACTCACACGACACTTATTCACATAGATGAACAAATGAAAAAAAAAATTACGCACAACCAAAACAAGGCAAAAAACTATGTACATAGTGTAGGGCACAACCCTAGACTCTTATTGAAAATATTGTTTTAAATCTTGGCCACTTACATGAAGAGAGTCAATCTTCCCATACAAATATTGAAGAAAATAAGTGTGATGGCCAAGCTTCTCAAGAACAACATACGATCTGATCCACGTGGATTGGAACTTAGACTTTTTCCCCTTATCTTCATGGGATTTGTCCCATTTCAAGACAAGGTCACCCACACTAAATTCACTTTTCCCTGCAAAATTCTTGTCAAAGCATCTCTTGATACGAATTTGGAGTTACACAGTAATTTGTCACCATGCTCATTTTCCCATCCCTGATCTTGAAATTCCCCATGACGAATCTTGTGCAATGTTCCCATCATCAAGAAATATGTTAACATATCCCCTTGAATATCCAAAGAAGAATTCCTTGAAAGATTATTGAAGAAACTTGGTAAAATTCCTAGTTTCCTGGGTCAGCGCCCTTCTTGGTTCCATGGACGAACTGATGTCCTTTTCCCAGTTCTTTCCCAGCATTGTTAGTGCCCTAATTTCTTGGAAAACTTTGCTGATCCTCTTTCTGGCAGTGCTTCCTCAAATGGAGGAGAAGCTTCGACCACTAGAAGCTCAAGGGTGGCGAGTTGGTTGTTGAACAAAGATGATAAGGTCGAGCTCTCTCATTTTAGAGCCTTGATATCATCCATGGGGGATAATCTCTTAGAAAGTGGGCCTTCATTTTCCTTTCATGGGCTCCCAACCTCCTTCTCCTTGCTATAAATTCACACCCCTCATTCCCCCAAGTTTAGAGCTTGGTTGATCATTGTCAGACTTGTATGAAATCTCATTCATTTTCATGCTAGCATCGTGATTAAGCCTAAGTGCATAGGAGAAGGAATGCTTTTGAGCTGGGTGAAGGATTTATATTTTCACCTAAGGACACCTCCAACATCAAGGCTTGGTTGTAAGCTCTCCTTTTGTAATTTATCAATAATAACGTCTCATGTTTGCTTTCTATATTTGTCTACATGATTATGAAAATATTGCAGTACTCATTTATCTTCTAGATAGCTAGTGTTTATGTTTATTATATATTGTATCACATTTTTTTTTCTCTCCAGATCATCCATAGGTATTTACGTGCCATTAGTAGCAGGAAGTGGGCCTACAAGGATTGTGGATTGAGGTCACCATCAACGGATCCAAGGATAGCCATTGGAAAAAGGATTTATGTCTCTTTCCTCTTTGCATTGTAAGCATTAGTTAAGAAAGCTTATGTTAGAAGGAATCTCGTGTTGCTAGATCCACTCTAGGGCTAGAGAGATCGCCTATGTCCATAGAGGGGATTTATCTTGACAACAAAACTGGCAACTCCTCTAGGGAGCTTTAGCCTTTTAAGTCCTCCTTCCCAGAACTAATCTTGGATTAGTTTCTTTGATGTTGAAATTTAATTTTTCTTAGGTCTCTGTCAGCTCGTGTAAAGGTTTTTAGTCACTTCACTGTGTCATGTTGGTGTGTGTGTGAGAATATTTTTATTTTTTCCTTGTTTTTAGCAACCAATGCATTTTCTATCCTCACAATAGTGCTCGCAGTGATGTTCTATATAGTACTTCCATGTTGATTTCCCTTTCAACACCCTTCTCCTTAGCACAGAAACATTGATCTCAACCTTGGGAAAATTTGAGTTTCCCTTCTGATTTTCCAGTGTGTCCTGGCCCTTGAAGTAGTCAGTGAGATCTCAGTGATCTCCTTACTGTGTGTTTGTCTTATTTGTATTCTCTGAGCGAGTCTGTTTCGTCTCTTTGAGTTGTTGTAAGTTTGGGAACATTTTCCCATTTCAAACACCCTTTGTCACATTTTTCTTGTCTTGTTTTGAAGAGAGTTGGTGTATGCTTTGGTCATCTCTGCATTTCTGACTGTTTCCCTTTGGTTCGGTGTCAAGCACAAGGCTACAGTTTGTTTGGTGCAAAAGACTAAAAGAGTGTGTTTTGTCTAAATTCAAAATAAGTTGGAAGTGATTTTCTTTTTTGTTTTTGATTTAGATAATCTTTGTCGTTTTAAGAAGAGTGAAAAAGCATTTCATTCGTGCATTCTTTAAAGCGATTTTTATTTGGTTCGATTAAAATAAAAGTAAAGGGATTTTTCATTTCTTCTTTCATTCATTTGTTTTGATTTTGATTACATTTCATAGTGAAAAACAAAAAAAAAAAATTCTTACATCTTAGTGAAAGGAAAGGCATTTTCATTTTCAATAAGTTGCATTTGTTGGGAAAGTGAATTCAATTGGAAAAGCATTGCATTTTCATAACTATGAACTGGTTTGGGGGTATTATTTTTGCTGCATTGAGTGCATTCTTGCTTGTCTCTCTTCCCTAAATAGTTTAGGATTCATCAAATTTGAAAGCTTATTTCTTGCATTTAGTCTGCACTATAAGGATTCAGGTGAAATTCCTTTTGGGCCTTGAAACTGAAACATTAATCAAGATAAACTTAAAATGAACCTAATTTACCTTAAGGATCATTAGAATTAACGATAATATTTAGTGGTCTAGGCTAGAGACATGTTCCAATTTTGTTAAACATAGGTGTTGTCACTAATGGTTTGCGTCACAACCTGGAGTTGATATCCCGTCACACATATGGAAGTATATTTGGGGTGATCTCATTGAAATATTACACATTAGACAACACTATAATTGACTTGAATCCCACATACCGTCACATATATTTTTGAAGACACCACTAGGCTGAAAGCCTGCCATAAGTAACCGAGTCAGCCGCATTGTAGATGTGATACACTGAACACAACATTCAGAGAGATTGGCTACCGTACGTTAAGTCCTTGGTAACTTCTCTTTCATTTGATCACCAAGGTGTATATTGTAGTTCACGAATACTTGGTAAACCTTTTTGCCTAGCACACCCTTTTTTATTTATTTTTTGTTAATTCTAAAAGTAACTGCCCATGAAAACATCTCACTCGTGCAATTATCCAACTTTTATTGCTTGGTAAGTTGTGATTTTTTTCACCTCTCTCCTTTTTGATCTTCTTCTCAAAGGTCATCATGGCTAAATATTTTAACTCACCCATTCCATCCTCTATGTAATATTCCTAATTTGGAACAGTTAGCAAGGCATGACTGGAAAACGCATTTTCCAGGAATGGCTGCTACAGGATTTGAAACCAAGACCTGAATCCCTTAGATCAATGTATCTAAGACCGAAATCCAAGAGGTGGCTCAAAATAAATCCTTCTAGGTGGGTTAAACAAATCTCCCACACCTAGTTGTCTTAGAAAATTTCCCAATGAAGGCAATGTAGCAATGTATGAACATACAATGGAGTATCAACGTTATTTTAATGAGCCAACATACATGAAGATATGAATAGCCAACAAATTTATATTATAACAGTACTCGTATACAAATCCTTGAGGAAAGAGACACTCAAGCAATGCAATATAGCCTCAAGGAACATGTACATAAAAATAGATGAGCACTGCTACATTGGAAATTCTGTAGGCTAAAGGACACAGTTTATTGGAGACACTACAACATACAAAATAAAAATACAATTATATGACAATAATAGCTCAAGAAAGGTGGGGGAGCAAGCTCTCAACCCATGAAAACAATGGTACAACAATCCTTAGAAGGATTGGCTGCAATACATGTACAAAGGGAAATTTTGTAGAAATGCCGGAGTTGCTGGGTAGCAGCTGCAACTCAGAAAATAACTGGAGATGGCTGAAGATGATGCACACTCTGAAATGATCCCCCTCCAACAAATCTCTCAAGTGATAGGCTGATCCTATCCCTGAAGATCTCTTCCTCCAAGATGATGGTGCAAACCCCCACTGCAGATACACACTGAAATAACACAGTCTAGAAAAGGGACTGCGCTGTTGGTGATGGGAGAAGCTTGGCCTGATGCCAAAATATGAAATTCAGCTCTAGAAAACTTTCTCACTAACCTTCCTGAGGAATAGAAGCTACCTCCTCTGAAATATGAGTCAAGGAATGGTGTTGTGGAACCCTCCATTGCAACACCTTGCAACACTACGTTATACTTCAGCAGAAATAACGCAGTGACTGAAGAAGTGGCTTTGGACTTGAGCCTAGATGTGGAGAAATGAAGTGCAATCCTTCAAGAGTCCTCTAAAGAAGGAGAGGAAATCCTAAACAGGAATCCCTCATGCTAAACAACACTGCAACTCAGCTAAATAGCAAGAGACTGCAAATAGTCTACTAGACCAATAATCAAAATACTCAAACATGTCTCACTATGGCTGCCTCTTCCTCCTTTTATGCAAGTAAATGTATATTTTCCCTAGACCCCACACATTAGGGTTTCTTCCACAAGGAATATTTATCCCTCTCAAACTGCGCTGTCTTCCCAAGCAAGCCACACCCTCTTAGGCAGCGCTGTTGACTTGGTCAAACTTGACCTTGTCCTCATGCAATTGCCCCTTTTCACACTGGAAGGTGCACAATAAAGCTACTCCATAGATCCATTTTCACACTATGAGGGATTTTATTCCTACTCATGGGTCTCCTCACCCATTTTATTCACCTCCTAGATGATATGAGAAAAATTAATGTTCCAATTAACTTCATGAAAATTTTGGAACATTACACTCTAACGGATCTTAAGAACCTCCTTCTAAGGTAACTTGTTTTCTGGTTGGACCCCTCAAAGTGCAAGGTGAAGAGCTTGGAATTGTCATTATTGTTCAACCCATACCATATCAAGCACCTCCTGATGATTCCCCTTAGACTACATTGTAAGAATCTGAGCCAAAAACCCCCGAATAAGCTGCACAGTTATCAAAATTTCCTCTGAATCCGCTCTTTGATCCGATTGTAGTTTCTCCTGAGCAACCTCACAAAGCTTTTGATCATCCCAGAATCCATTTTCGTGCTTCTCTAGTAGCATCTTTCTCTACCGTTTGTCGGTTGTTTGTTGACGAAATGACATCTAATGTTGATGATGTTCCATTCGTGAGCACTCCTCAAAGCACTCTTCAAGAAACTTCTGGCTCGTATATCCCGAAAGCCTCTTTGTTAGTTTTTACCTTCGAGGGACAATTATTCGGATTCAAACCTCACGATTTGGGTAGTGGAACCAAAATACCATATTTTTATGTTACATCTACGCTCCCGCAGAATTATACCTCTTTCAGAAACCTTATTTCTGGAGCTTCTGGTGGTACACCCTTATTCCTAGATTCCATTTGGTCAACGGGTATTCCTCCATCTTTCGACCCATTTGTTTCAAATGTGGCCATGGTGTCTTAACCTATGTTTGATCGATGGTCACCATTGGTTAAAGGACCATGTCCTTCAGATTCTCTATCCCCTTTTTTCCATCTACGATTATTGCAGTCCCACCATTGAGTGGGAAATTCACAGTTTCGTCCATGCCTGGGGGGAAGTCTAACCCTCTATATCTAACTCCCCTTTTGGGTGGGGGGAAACCGAGTTCTAGATCTATTATTGGGGTGCGCTAGCCTCATGTTCAATGTTCCCAGGTTTAGTAGCCTTTTCCGCAGCCGAACGTAGCATATTCATATGTTCAACAACCTAACATTCCTTATGTTCAAAGGTTGAATGTACAATATCAGCAGTATGTCCAACAACCCCAACCTTCAGTTAGTGCTATTATGACCAATCCTAAGTTTGGTTCTTACACCCAAGCTGGTCTAAATCTCCTTTTGGATCAATCTGGGCCTTATCCTCATCAGCCTGGTACTCAGTACCATCCATTCTCTCAAGGTCAGTACAAGCAACCCTAGATTGGGTCTCAACCTGGTGCTTCATATAAGAAAATTCCTTAGTACCAGCATGCTTAACCAGGACCTCAAGATGGACCCTATGTTAAGCAAGGACCACAGGCTGGACCTCATGTTCAATAAGGATCACAAACTAGACCTTATGTTTAGCTGGGACCGCAAGTTGGACCCTACTTTCAGCAGGGACCGCAAGCTAGATGTCATGTTCAATAGGGACCTTATCCTGGACCCCATGTACAGCAAGGTCCACAGCCTCAGTTCCTATAGGATCCATATCAAAAACCCTAGCCAGGTCCCTATCAGAAATATTTGTAGCAAGGTCCTTACCATCCATGGGAAAAATATGCATATTCGGGTCAGAATCTGCCCTATTGGGGGTAGAATCCTTATCAATCAGGTTGGAACCCTCGACCTTTCTCGCCTCATCATCTGCCTTTACTGTTCTTGGATACATTGGAATTTTTGGATTTGTCAAAGCTCACAAATGACCCCATCCAACATCAACTACATTGGCCATCGATTCCAACTAAGATTCCAGGAGATTGTCTGAAGTTCAAAGGCAAATCTGGGGAAGACCCCCAAACCCATGTTATTGCATACCACTTGTGGTGTTCCTATAATTCTTGGGTTGATGATTCTATTCATATTTGTCTTTTCCATCGCACTTTGACTGGTGCTGCGGCCAAATGGTACATTAAGCTCCCTTGAGGAATTTTCTTCGATTTCAATTCCTTGGCTATGGCCTTCCTCACTCACTCACAACTGCCTATCCGGTATGAAACCGACACCCATTTTCTCACCTCATTGAAGTAGTATACTACTACGCATATCTCATATCACATCCATGAATAGCGGCCTCTCTGTCACCTCATCAAATTTGAGATCCATGATCAGCTGTTGATCGAATGGTTCACAAAATAATTCGTTCCCAAAATTGTAAAATATATTTCAATGGGAGGGTGTGTCACGGAAGAGGAGGCCATTGCTAGAGCTCAATACCTTGACTTAGTTTATTCCCAGTCCAGGAATCTATATGAGTTATTATCTGATGCGCCACATCCTTCGAGTAATCCTTGATCATCTCAGTATCCTATTACCCCTCCGGTGGATGGTGTTATTGGGACAATGGCCCATACTAATAGTAGTGCGCCTAAGACTTCTTCAAAGTCCAAATCCACTACTGCCGCTGTGCCCCCTACTCCTTCCCATAACTAGAAGAATCTTGGTAAAACCTTAGAGGTAAATTTTTTTTAATCTACCACAACAATTAAATCCTCAAAGGTTAAGAAAAATGGTAAAGGCAAGTCTAAACCTAAAAACCCTAAACAAGATTAAAAGAAGTCATATGCCGGTGATTTTCAACACGTAAACCCAAATATCCTTGTATAATATGTGATGATTATCATTACACCAAGGATTGTCCTCAACATGATGAATTTTCCTATCTTATGAAGGGCACACCCGGGACTCCGACCGTTTTGAAAGAACCATTCCCTTTCCAATAGACACAAATGGTAGACCAGTGTAATATTCCCAAATGGGGAAGCAGCAATATATGAACACAAAAATTGAAATAGCAGTGTAAATCAACACATTAACATTGGAGACCAATATGGAGTCATAACATTATGTATTATAGCAGCAAATGCATACACAACAGTGAGGCATAAACCATATACAATGAGAAAACAAGCCTCTCATAAGAAATCACTCCCAAATATGAGTTGCTATTACAATACAAAATGCCAGAGAGAAACTACAACGCAGTCATATGAAGCATAAATACAGATGGAGATGATACAATGATAGAAAAATACTGATATAGGCCCCAGTAGAATCTATTCATACAGATCTGGGCACTAGATCAGCCTTCCAAGACAACCCAAGAGGGTTTCCAGAAAATTCACACAATTTGCCTATTATCACTCAAAAAATTCAAACATCATTTTGACAAGGTTACATAAGTTCATGGGTCAAAATAGGGTTGTAGGAGTCATTTTTAAGTTTGATCAAGGGAGATATTAAATTTTTATGGTTTAAGTTTACCCTAAGGTCTAAACCCACTCATGTTTAAACTCCTTCATGTCACATCATTCATCATGTTCTGATTCATTTCACTTTCCAAAGTTTTTTTATTGAAAATTCCTAATTAGCCAAGAAACCATAGTTTCTTAGTGCATTGCACTATAAAAAGTCACTTTTCGCTACGAAACTGCTGATAGTTTCATAGCGAAAACAGTAAAATTAACACTAGAGGTGCTACGAAAGCGATTTTCTGTCTGTCTTGTTAGTTGAGTTGTTAGGTGTCAGAAAACATTGGGAAAGGGTAATTTAGATGATTTTTGAGTCATGTAGTGATGGAATCAAGGTACATACCCACGTTTGCAGTCATCATGGTTAGTTTGTAGTCATCATGGTCAGTTTAGGTAATGAATAAGTCATCATTGTATCATGAGAAGACATTTAAACTTCAAATATTTTCCGAATTTAGTCATTCTCATTTCTCATTCCTCCATGCATAATATCTGAGATTTGGAGAGTTATTGTATTGAGCCAAACTTGTGGTTGGTTTCTTCAAAGGTTTTCTTTAAATACAATCAAGCGAGCCTATAAATTCATCAAGTGAGGCTGAGAAATTCTTTGAGAAGCTATGGCAGAGAAAAGAAAAATACACAAGGGTGGACATTGTTTCAGATATGAACCTAAAGACACGAAGGCAATCACTAAAGATCCAGCAGTAATGGAAGCCTTCAGAAATGCAGGTTACTTATGGTTTTGTGAGAAATTGCAGGGCTGTCATATGCAGGTATCCAAGGAGTTTGCTTTTAATTTCAGTGGAACAGCCACTAAAGTGGGAATTCTAAATTTGTCCATCACACCAGAGGTTATTGCTGCTGCTACAGAAATTCCAAGAGGTCAAGAAAATTGGTTCAAAGGTTTCAAGTTTAACATGGAGCAGTGTAAGGAGTTCATGAAACCTGAGCACATTGAGATGGATCTCAACAATGCTATTCCAAGAAGCTACATTAAAGACAACTATTCAAAATTGCTTCTCTCATCATCCAAAAGTAATTTACTTGTGAAGGTAGATATCACAAAGTCTACTCATACCATTTCAAATTACTTCTGCACTTCACTGGTAAGATTTCCTTTGACTTACCTTTCTATCTGAATAGAAGTATGTCAAAGATGGCTGATAAGGTCCAAGAAAAGTCTGAGGGGAGTGAGACATAATTATTTCATGATGGATTAATGAAATTATTTGTTTTAGATGAACTTCAAAGGTTAGGCAGATATTGGTCCTCATTCTTATTTGTCAATGGTTTTTAATTAGATGCTCTAACTCCGTCAAAAACTCTTAAAACTAAGAAAGTTCCATCACCACTAGCAACAAAATAGAGCCAACCTTTGGTTGCAAAATCAAATGAACCTGCAAGAGAAAAGTCAAGAAGGAAAAATATGAAGGAGATAGAGCAAATGAAGAGTCTTGACACACCAAATGTCTCACCTGAAAAACATAAATCAGAGGTGGTCAAGCCTGCAAAATAGAAACAAACTTTTAGCAAACAAGGGACCAAAAGAATGACTAGAAGCCAAACAGTGGTTTTGAAAGAGAAGATAGTGGTTGTAGAAGACAGAGCAAAAGCTAAGGGGAATCTAGAGGATATTCTACATGCCATTGAAATAAAATAAACATCTATTTTCCAAGCTGAATTCATAAAGGAAGGTGGGAAGAAGTTAAAGAAGGCCAAATCTGCAAAGAAATTAGAGTTTGAGGGAGAAGATGTTGGTTTCATTTTCCAAGTGAGAAAGCCTATGACAAGGCATGCTAGGAAATTGATAGAGAGAAAAAAAGATGTTCAAGTACCTACTCAGAGAACTCAACCACCTCAAGATATTATTGATCTGTCATCACCCACAACAAAGGATACAATCAGCAAATCAAAAAAGGGAAAGGAGAAGGTGACAGAAAAAATAGAGTTGCAACTCCTTGAAGAGAAATTGAAATTGGGAAATCAGGAGATTGTTGTCATGAAAAATAAAGCTAGGAAACATAGTGTTGAGAAAATTCAATTTGAAAAGATGAAGGTAGTTTGGGAAGAATAGGTGGACAATGTCTCAAAAACCTTAGACAATACACATCAACTTGTCAAGTGGACAATTCCAGCAAGGTTAGAAGTCAAGCATGTCAGAAAGGTGAACACTCATTTGAAAGCCACTAACAGAAAACTTAAAGACTAGGTCAAGGATCTACAGGAGAATCTTGAACTGATACATGAAGAATTAGAGAAAAAGGGGCTTAAAATGACAGTGATTGAAGAACCAATAGCCCAACCAATTGTAAATGAGGAAGAAATTCCTCAAGGACCCTAAGGTGAGTTGTTTTATGGTTAGTGGAGGATGAAGACATGTTAGTTATAGGTTTTTGGAACTTACAACTTTTATTTTCCAAAATTATTCTAAAAAATACTTTTCTCAGCACTTTTCAGCAGTTTCGTAGCGCCTCCAGGCTTGAAGGGCAGCAAAGCGCTACGAAACTACTGTAGTTGCGTTTTTTATTTTTTGACTAGTTTTGGAGGGTATTAGGTGATGAAATTGATATGAAAGATGTATTTGATGATGAGAAATCCCATGCAAAAGAAAAGAGTTAAAAATTTTGAGGATAAAGGCTTGTTTTGCGGCGCTACGGAACTGCCTTACTTTCGTAGCACACTGTTTATTTTCAGCCTTTGAGCATATTTTGGAGAAATTTTTGGAAAGGTTATGGAAGAATTAAGGATCATGTAAAGAAATTATTAAGAACTCAAGGACCACAAATTGAAGGATAAATGACAGCCAAAATATTCGAGGAAGAATAAGACCATTTGCCTAAAAAACAGGGTCTTGTTTCCTAGTTATGAGGAGGTCAGTTAAGTGGTCATAAAGGGATGAAGTCCATCATCTAAATTCGACCATGTGAATGTATAATTTTCAAAGATGTAATTTATTTTAGTAGATAAGGTTATTAAAGATAATAATGAGTAGTGTGAGTCCTATTTGAAATATGTTTGTCAAGTAGGATAAGTGTCTGTTTGTCATTAAGTTGATGTTTTATGGTTATGCAAGGTGCCATTAGGAAAAAATTCGATGTATCTAGCCTAGAGGTAGATCATCTCAGGTGGTAAGATGTATATTAAAGGCCAAGAGGTCGAATTAATAAAGGGTTGGATATTTTTAGCAAAATTGCAGCTTATTGTAAATTGACTATTTCAACAATACAAAGATTTGTTACTTGGCCAACTGGAGATTCTGAAGGAGTTTTTAGTGCTTTCCTATTTTATTTGTACATCTTATGTATCTCTCTTGTAGTGGTTTTCATTTATATTACTCAGAATTCATCCATTTGATGCTCTGACTTCATTTATAAGTGATTTGGCTGTGTAATTTCATGTTTCATGTGTGTGTGTTCTATTACTAAAAACTCTGATCTGCCTCAACTTCCATGTCAAGTAAACTCAATGATTACTGAAAGTTTTGACTCCATAAGCCCAATGTCTACATGCTGATGTTATCTTCAACCTACATTCATCATAACAAGTTCATTTCCTAAATAGATTTAGCCATCTATTCTTTATTTCATATCAATAACCCTTGAGAGAGCCCTCTCAGATTCAGGAGGCTAAACCTCAATCACAAGATTGGTTTGAAATAGTTGCACAAGGTTGTTTGATTAGCAGCCTATTAGGGAGAAATTTTGTGATAACAGTGCCAATGTAACCTGCAGCTCTAGGGCTGAAGGTATGCTCCAACAATAGAAATGAGAAGATATGGCTCAAGCCGATGTAGAAATTTACAAAACTTCTCCAATAGATCCTCCAGATGAAAGAATGGCTCCTCCAATAAAGAGATCACCTCCCAATGCAACCACTTCAACTACCCCTGCAACTCCTCCTTAAAATAATGCAGATCTAGACTGAAACTGCACTGTAGGGGATAAATAAATACTCCTCAGCCTACTGCTAAATGTGTCAATAAAGCTCAAGGGGCTTCTTTATAGGCCTTGCAATGGATGGAAACCTTCCTCCACTGCAAAAATAGCTCTGAAGACACCCAAAATGATCCTCCACTACTGCACCTTACAAAAAAACACAATATTCTGTAGAGACTTCGCTGTAGCTGAAGACTGAAGCTTGGCCCTAAGCCTGAGTGTAGAAATGAAGTGCAATTATCCTCCAAGAGGCCTCTCAAGGAAAGAGATGGGTTTCCCACTCGGGAGCACCCTATGCTAAATAGCACTGCAAACTCAACTAAACAACTAAAGAATGCCAAAAGTCTAAATATACCATATAGAAAATAATAAGCCAAAAACATATCCCATATGGCTGCCATCCTATTCCTTATATAATTCATGAGCTTTCTTACCCTTGGCCCCACTCAATTAGGTCACTACCTCCATGCAATCAATCTCCCTCCAAAACTGCGTTATTCCTCATTTAATGGCCACTCCTCCATAACAGTGTTGTTGATTTGGTCAAAGTTGATCTATTCAACATGATACAACCCCTGTTCATACTCAAAGGTGCTTTATTTAGCTGCTTAGAAGGTCTCCTTTCACACTTGAATTTTTTTTATTGCTGCTAAGGAGATTTATGGGCCTCCCTGCCCATTTATTCACCTACCTAGTGACAATAATCTATAATATTCCATTTAGCTAAAAGCTAAATTTTAGGAATATTACAACCAGGCTCAATCATCTGGTAGCTCTTAGGTGTTAATGGCTAGAACACAATCTGTTGCCATCACCATGAGAATGAAAGATTATCCCAATCCATCCAAGGCTCCTATGGAACCGAAAGTTCTAGATCACTCTTACTCTTCCATGCCTCCTACCTCTGGTCCTCTCCAGATCGAGAGACCGAGTAGTGACTCCATCATATGATCACCCCCAAAAGGTGTTATTTGGAAATCGTCTTACAATCCAAATGCTAGAGCAGCAAAACACTACAATATTGTAGAATATCTAACTCAAGCGCCTTCGACGATGTCGGCTTTGGAGGTTCTTCAGTCATACCCATCATAATAGAAGGCACTACTCTCTGCCATTGGAGGGATTTATCCTTCAGAATCTAATCATATTATTTTTGATCTCAAGAATTTCATTCCTCACCTCCCATCTCAGGTATATTTTCTGATTCAAGTTACCATTATGGGAAAAACCATTCATCAGACTATTGTTGATGAAGGCGCTTTAGCCTGCATCATGTCTGTTGCATGCTAGAAATCCATCGGCTCTCCTCCATTGAGTTAGTCCCTGAATACCTTAGAAGCTTTCGATGGTCAATGTTCTTGGATGTACAACATTCTCAAGGCATTTCCCATCCTGTTGGATGGGAAAACGGTAACCATGGAAGTTGAGGTGGCAGACGCCAACTTGAACTATAATCTCCTTCTTGGATGTAGTTGGACAAAAACTATGGTTTGTGTAGTCTCCACCCTCTTTTTCCTCCTCCATTTCCCTCATCAAGGGAAGATAGTGACTGTGGATTAGTTGGATTTCTTCCCCTTTCGAGTCTTCAGTAGGAAACATTCTGTATGTTGGGAAGGCCGCTACTCCTAATGAGAACATTGGGCTGGGTCTGTTCAAAGAATCGTCTCTTATGTGAGTTTTCCGCTTCCGCCTCAAAATGTCACCTCCGTCAATATGATTTCATCTGGTCACGATCCATGGATTGTTCCCAATCCCGACCATATCGAAATTTTTGGTGACGCTATGCCTCTTAGCCCAGCTGAGAAAATGTAACAAGATATTCTTACGGCTTCTGAGGCTGCATCTGAGACCAATAATCATTTTGTTTCTTCCCAAGAAACTTATGCACAGTTTCCATGGTTTGGTTCTTGGGACTCTAATGATACTTGGAATGAGACTTTCCCCACTGATGAGCGTATCGTGGAGGTCATGTCTCTCAAAGAAACTCCATGGGATGATGGACATCATCATTCCTCGTTTCTCCCAATCCCAGGTGACATCTACGCCTTTCTAGGATCTCATGCTTTGCCATTACTGATTGACCAACTTCAGAATCTGACTTTGATTCACGAAGTGTTGTCCAAGGGCAACATGGGAAATATCACTTCGACCATTCCGATCGACATCTCTGTAAAACCAGGGATTGTCGAGAATGTACATATCGATGCTTCTTGTTCTCCCAATGAGATCAAAATCTATAAGGAACTTTTTCAAGAGTTATGCGATGACTTCGTGTGGTCATATGAAGAAATTTCTAGAATTAATCTAAGTATCGTGGTGCACGAAATTCCTACCTATCCGGAGTCGAATCCCATTTGCCAACGGCTTCGTCTGGTGCACTCGAGAAAGGTTGCTGCTATAAAGGGTGAAGTTGTGAACTTCTTAAAGTTGGTTTTATCTACCCCATACCATTGATAGATTGAGTCTCCAATATTGTTCCTATCAATAAGAAGCAAGGGACTATTCGGGTTTGCGTTGATTACCGTGATATTAATTGAGCTTGTCCTAAGGACAATTAACCCACTTTGTTTATCGATCAGATCATTTATGAATGTGCTAGGAGTGAGATATTTTCCTTTATGGATGATTTCTCTGGCTATAACTAGATTAACATTACTCTAGCTGATCAACACAAAACTGCTTTTATATATCCATGGGGGAATTTTTCCTATAAGAAGCTCTCTTTCGGCCTGAAGAATGCCAGAAAAACCTTCCAGCGAGCTATGTCTTATGCATTCCGTGACATCAAGCACATATTTCAGCCATATCTAGATGAACTTCCTACTCATTCCACGAAACGTCGAGATCACCCGGAGCACCTTAGAGCTATCTTCTTACGTTGTCGACACTATAATATTAGGTTGAATCCTCATAAGTGTGTATTCTATGTCGAATGCAGCCAACTCCTAGGTTTCATGGTGTCTATAGAAGGCATCTGCATTGATCCTTTGAAATTTGAGGCAATCCTCAGCTTGCCTCCTCCTTCTTCTGTTCATCGACTGTAAAGTTCGTAGGAGAAAGCTAATTTCCTCCGCCATTTTGTATTGAATTACGTTGAGCTTGCCAAAAGCTTTACACACTTATTGAAAAAGGGAATCTTGTTCTTGTGGGATGAAATTTCTCAGATCTCTTTTGATGCAGTAAAACGAACCCTCATCACGGCTCTGCAGCTACATCCTCCCAATTATCACTGCGACTCCTGCTTGTATTTGGCCGCTGCCGATAACACTATTGGCATGGTGCTGGTTTATGATGTTGACGATGGTTAGGAACATGTAGTGTACTAATTGAGACGTAACCTATTCGATACTAAAACTTTTTATTCTCATGTAGAGAAAATTGCATTGGTGTTAGGTCCCTATGTCACTAGTATAGTCCCTTATTATTATAGTGTAACCCCCTTATTGTTATTATTGTACCCTTGTAACCCCAATTTTTTTATTATTTTTCCCTTAAATTATTATTGTTAGGTCGGCTAGGATTACATTGTGGCCCACTAGGATTACATTATGGCCCAATGGACTCCTATATATAGAAAGGAGGTTTTGTAAATTGTATCATCCAAGAATTGTTCATTTATGTAATGTATTGGAGGTTCCCCCTCGAAGTGGCTTATTTCTAAGGCGTTGATATCTCTTTTCTTCTATTTTTGAAGCTGGTTACACAACATTTGGTATCAGAGGTTTGGATTCTAGGGTTTCGCTACTCCAAACAGGTCATCGTGGAATTTTCGCTATAAATTTTTTTCTACGAAGTTTCAGAACATGAAATTTTTAGGGTGGGAAGCTGAAATCCTGAGGAATATTGTCTAAACATTTCAGAGCTTGGTTCGCAATATTTTCAGAGATATGAGTTATGGAAGTTAGGTCTTTTTTCAGGCTCCTAAACAGGTCATCGTGGAATTTGTACTATAAATTTTTTTCTACTAAGGTTCAGAATCTGAAATTTTTAGGGTGTGAAGTTGAAATCCCGAGGAAACTAGTAAAATAATTTTAGAGCTTGGTTCATAAAATTTTTGGATATATTATCTGTGGAAGGTAGTGATTTTTTAGGATTCTGAATTTCATCTCAAAAAGGTGATCGTGGGAAAATATTCATAACTCTCTCTTTGAGCATCGGATTGGAGTGCCGTAAAAAGTGGTCACAAGAAAACGGACTATAGTTTCTTGGCTATCAATTTCAGATCCTAAGGGCGAAACAGTGAGATGTGGAAAGTCGTACAAGTTTGCTCTACTCAACCAGTCCAAAATAGGGTCATTGTGGGAGATTGGACATAAATTTGGCTTGAAGAATCCAAATTAGATCAGACCTGTGGAATTTGAAAGAAGCTTCAGAGGGCTAATACATGGCTGAATTTCAGATATTGAATATTTTCAATTACAAAGATAATTCAATTTCAATATCGAGCTCCTCAAAGCAAGTAAAAGGTGTGTATTTTTTTCCGAATTGCATAAGTCTTGTTTGAAGAATCAAGTTGAATTGATTCCAAGGGCATATTGTAGAATAGATATCAATATTGGATTCTAAAATGGCTCCTAAAAATAATTCAAAACCAATTAAGCCTTTAGAAGGCTCTACTATGACTCATGAAGACGAATAATGGAAACATGACATATCAAAATTACAAGAGCAAGTGCAACAAATTTCGCTCTCGCAAAGAACAACAAAAAATGAAATGGAAGTTTTGAAGAAAGGCGTGGAAACTAAGATGGATGGTTTGAAGAAAAGCGTGGAAGCTAAGATGAATGGTTTGGAAGCTAAGATGGATGGCATGGAAGTGGGCATGGAAGCTAAGATGGATGACATGGAAGCTAAGATCGATGAAAAAATGAAAGACAACATGGAAAAAATGAAGAAGGATCTAAAAGTAGACATCGAAGGTTTGGAAAAGTTGATACAAGAAATGTTTCCTAATGGTGAAAAGATAGTAGAGGAAACTCATGATGAGAACAAAATAAATGTTAATCGTGATTTCATAAACTCTAATGTTGGCGGGAAGAACCACCATATTCAAAAAATGGATATGAGGAAGTTTGATGGAAAGGATCCTGTAACATGGATACTACAGATGGAGCAATATTTTGATCTCCATAATGTGCAAAACACAAAAAAGGTACGCATTGCAACTTTACATTTAGAACAAAATACATTTGTATGGTATCGATGGCTTTTCTCCCGTAAAAAAATTGTCACTTGGTCAATTTTTACGGAGGAAATGATAGCACATTATGAGGATACAAAGAGCAACACCTTCTTTACTCAATTGATAAATCTCAAACAAAAGGGTTTAGTGGGGCAGCACATTGAGGACTTCCAAAAATTGAATATAAGGGTAACTGATCTTACAGAGGAACACAGGATTGATCTCTTCCTAGGCACTTTAAAGGATAACATCCAACATGAAGTTAGCGTTTTGGAACCTGATTCATTGGAGAAGGCATTCAGGTTGGCAAGAAAAGTTGAATGTAAAATTATGGCGACAAGGAAGCCTACCACTCAATTCTATAAAGAAGGAAGTGTTGCTATGCCTAGATTTCCATAACCTACAAGGTTGACACCACAACAATTGGAAGAAAAAAGAGCAAAAGGGCTTTGCTACAGTTGTGATAGAAAATACACTAAAGGTCATAAGTGTGCTGAGAAGAAATTATTTTACATAGATTGTGAAGAGGAAGAAGAAAATGAACAAGAAGAGGATATACACCGGGAACTAGCCCTAAAAGAGGAAGAAATGAATCGGACCATATCGTGTAATGCACTGGTAGGAATTACCACTCCTCAAACTCTCAAGATAGAAGGAAAAATCAACAAGAAAAAGGTAATAGTGTTGATTGATTCAGGTAGCACCCATAATTTTATTCATTGTAAGGTAGCCAAGGAATTAAATTGTTTCCTATACCCAGCACCAGAATGTCAAGTGATGGTTGCAAATGGAGGAACTATAAATTGCACGGGAAAATGTCATAATATCAAGCTAACCATGGGGGAATATGTATTGACTAGTCCAATGCTTTCCATTCCTATGGGAGGTGCTGATGTTGTACTAGGAGTACAATGGTTACAATCTTTGGGGACGGTAGCTTTTAATTTTCAAGAAATTTTATTGAAATTTTTTTCGGAAGGAAAGGAAGTCGAATTACGAGGTATTGCAGGGAAGCCAGGAAGGATAATAAGCTCTAATGTCATGACAAAGCTTCTAAAGAAAGAACAACGAGGCGTAATTACACAATTATGCTCACTAGAAGTTCCAACATCAAAATCATCTATTTCTGCAGATCTCCAACAAGTCTTGGACAATCATTCCAAGGTGTTTGAAACTCCAAAAGGTCTCCCACCTATTCGTGATCATGATCATGCTATTCATTTGATTCCAGGAAGTGTTCCTCCAAACATCAGGCCTTATAGATATCCTTACGTCCAAAAGAGCGAAATTGAACGTATGATTGCGGAAATGTTAGAGGCGGGTATAATTCAACCTAGTCAAAGTTCTTTCTCTGCTCCTGTAGTATTGGTACACAAGAAGGATGGATCATGGAGAATGTGTCCGGATTATAGGGAGCTCAATAAGCTCACCATTAAAGACAAATTTCCCATTCCTGTGATTGATGAATTATTGGATGAATTACATGGAGCAATTTATTTACCAAGTTGGATCTTCGTTCAGGATATCATCAAATTAGAATGAAGACTGAAGATATTCCAAAAACAGCATTTCGAACTCATGAGGGTCATTATGAATTTTTGGTCATGCCTTTTGGCCTTACCAATGCACCTTCTACATTCAAGGGTTGATGAATTCCATTTTCAAACCCTTCCTTAGAAAATTTGTGCTAGTATTTTTTGATGATATACTAATCTACAACAGGTCTTGGAAGGATCATGTTCAACATGTTGACAGGGTGCTCAAACTATTGGGGGAGAAACAATTATATGCAAAAACATCCAAATGTTTCTTTGGAGTACAAGAGGTGGAATATCTGGGTCATATTGTATCTCACGAGGGTGTTAAGGTAGACCCTAACAAAATTAAAGCCATTAATGAATGGAAAGTCCCCACAACCATTAAGCAGTTGCGAGGATTTCTCGGGTTAACAGGGTATTATCGCAAGTTTGTTAAAAATTATGGGAGAATAGCAGCACCTCTAACAACATTATTGAAGAAAGATGCATTTTCATGGACTCCTGAAGCAACTACTAAGATTAGAAGCAACTACTGGAAGAAAATGTGAACATCTTAAAACCAATATTTTCCTTTTGATCTCCTTCCTTGAACTTCTACAAATCCATTATTGAAATGTGATGCCTCAGGAAATGGAATTGGTGTTGTTTTAATGCAAGAAGGAAGACCCATTGCTTTTGAAAGTCGTCCAATCAAAGGAAAGTATTTACGGAAACCTATTTATGAGAAGGAAATGTTAGCAATACTGCATGCACTAAAGAAATGGAGAACTTACCTAATGGGAAGACACTTCAAGGTAAAAACTGATCATGATAGTCTTAAACACTTTTTGGAACAAAGACTATCTTCAGAAGAGCAGAAAAAATGGGTCACAAAGATGTTGGGTTATGACTTTGAAATGATCTACAAAAAAGGAAAGCTTAATGTTGTTGCAGATGCACTCTCAAGAAAGAATGAAGAGGTGGAAGCATTGCTTTGTGCCATTTCTGTTATCCAACCAGATTGGATAACCGAAGCAAGAGATGAATGGAAGAAGGAAAAAGATGTATGGACACTCATTCAAAAGTTGCAGCAAGATCCTAGTACATCTGATACATTTAGTTGGAAAAATGATTCCTTATGGTACAAAGATCGCTTATATCTTTGTAAAAATTCCCAACTAAAACAAAAGATTCTTCTGGAATTGCACACTTCTCCTTTAGGAGGACACTCAGGATTTTTAAAAACTTACCACAGGGTGAACAAAGAATTTTTTTGGGATGGCCTTAAATCTGATATTCAAAAGTTTGTGGCGGAATGTTTGGTTTGCCAGCAGAATAAAGTGGAAACAATTAAGACCCCGGGAATTCTACAACTTTTATCCATTCCAAGTCAACGTTGGGAGGAGATTTCAATGGATTTTATCACAGGTTTACCTAAGTCCGAAGGAAAGAGTGTCATCATGGTGGTAGTTGATAGACTTACAAAGTATGCACACTTTTGTGCATTATCTCATCCATTTAAAGCAAGTACAGTTGCTACTACATTTATGGACAGAATTCAAAAGCTACATGGAAGCCCAAGGGTTATTGTGAGTGACAGAGATCCCATTTTTACTGGAAATTTTTGGACGGAGTTATTTTCTTGTTTGGGTACTCAATTAGCTCATAGCTCATCTTATAATCCTCAATCCAATGGTCAAACTGAGATAGTAAATAAATGTTTGGAAGGATATCTTCGTTGTTTTGTATCTGATAAACAAACACAATGGGTCAAGTGGTTACCTCTCGCTGAATGGTGGTATAACACTTCCTTCCATATTGCGGCAAAAATGACCCCATTTATGGCACTTTATGGATATCATCCACCATCCATCACATCATCTTTAAGAGAAAATTTGAAGGTTCAAGCAGTGGAAGATCACATCGAACATCAACAAGAAGTTCTCCAACTCTTAAAGGATAACCTGAATTTGGCACAAAACCGAATGAAACAACAGGCAGATCAACATCGCAGCGAGAGAAGTTTTGATGTAGGAGATTGGGTATTTTTACGGCTACAACCATGCAAACAAATGTCCCTCAAGCAAGCTAAGAATGATAATAAATTATCGCCAAAGTACTATGGTCCTTACAAGGTGTTACAAAAGATTGGTACTATGGCATACAAATTGAAGCTTCCTGCTTCTTCGCGAGTGCATCCAGTTTTCCATGTTTCATGCTTAAAGAAGGTTATAGGTGAAAATCTTCCAGTTCAAACAATATTGCCAGAACTTGATGAGGAAGGAAAAATCATATTGGAACCTGAAGCGGTCATGGAAACAAGAACTCGACAACTACGGAATCGATCAATTTCGGAGTATCTCATCAAGTGGAAGAACTTACCCACTGAAGATTCTACATGGGAGGATGAGAATTTTATACAGAAGCACCCAGAGCTACTCAAGCGTTGAGGACAACACTTTTTTGAAGGAGAAGGGCATGTTAGGTCCCTATATTACTAGTATAGTCCCTTATTGTTGTTAGTGTAACCCCCTTATTGTTATTATTGTACCCTTGTAACCCCCCATTTTGTTATTATTGTGCCCTTAAATTATTATTGTTAGGTCGGCTAGGATTACATTGTGGCCCACTAGGATTACATTATGGCCCCATGGACTCCTATATATAGAAAGGAGGGTTTGTAAATTGTATCATCCAAGAATTGTTCATTTATGTAATGTATTGGAGGTTTCCCCCTCGAAGTGGCTTATTTCTAAGGCATTGATATCTCTTTTCTTCTATTTTTGAAGCTGGTTATGCAACAATTGGCTACTGTTCATGTCATTCAATGTTTCCGTTACTACATTCTCTTGCACAAAACCTTAGTGATTTCTGATTGCAACGCCATGAATTACATTCTCACACGTCAGTTACTTGGGGGCAAGTACTCAAAATGGATCATTATCCTTCAAGGGTTCGACTTATAATTCATTGCTGCTAATTCAAGGAAATCCTTGGTCTTTGTTGAGTTGATCTAGAATCTTCCCACCACGGATGCTCCCACTCCTATCAATGAGTCCATCCCTGATGAGACTCTCTTCCTCATTAGTACTCATGATCCATGGTATGGGGACATCATTGTATATATCTAGACCCAAAATTATTGGTTAGAGCTATCAAACTCTGAGGAAATATGAATTCGCTACCAGTCCCAACCATATCGCATCATTGGGGACACCCTCTATCATACTGGTATTAACTTTGTCCTCCACCATTGTCTGACTCTCGAGGAAGCTGAGAAAGATCCGAATAACTGCCACTCCGGGCTTGCGGTGGTCACATGTTTGGTTATGATGCCACTCAAAATATCCTTCGTGCAGGTTATTTATGGTCATCTATTTTTAAAGAGTGCATCACCGCAGTATGAAAATGCCATGATTGCCATATTTACTCTCAAAAAGAGCGCGCCCCACCTTCAACCTTGCACCTAGTTGTGACCATCGATCCTTTTGCAAAATGGGGCATTTATATTATGACATGTAACCCTTGCTCAACCGGGGGGCATGGCTATATCATCGTTTCCGTTGACTATTTGACTAAATGGGCTAAGGTGATGCCTACATATGATAATGAAGGTCTCACTGTGACACAATTATTATTCAATCATGTCATAGCTTGGTTTGGTGTCCTGAAAGTGATTTTAATGGACCATGGCACAAATTTTCGTAATCATATGATGACAGAGCTCTCTACTCAGTTGGGGTTACATCACGATAACTCCACCCCTTACTATCCATAGGTCAACGGCCAGGTTGAAGTTGTCAACAAAGTCTTGGTGACCATGCTTCAATGCACCATTGGGAAGCATAAGGGAGACTAGCACCTCATTCTATTCTCTTCTCTGTGGGAATACTAAACCTACGATAAGACTGCCACTAGATTAACACCATTCCAATTGGTGTTTGGTCTAGAGGCCACACTCTCGATTGAGTGTGAGATTCCTTCCCTGAAGCTGGCTATCAAACTCCTTCCTGGTGCTTCTCTAGAAGAGGAACATTTGTTATATCTTGAGCATATTGATGAGACCAGAAGGCTTGATACTTTAGTTCTTGAAGTGTAGAAACGACGAGTTAATGTGCAATATGAAAAATCTGTCACACCTTGCGTTTTCTCCGAGGGTGACTTGGTCCTACTTTATGACCAAACCCATGATAAGTTGGGAGTTGGAAATCTCGAGCCAATGTGGCCTGGGACCTATATCATTCAACATGTTTTGGAGCGTGGAGCCTATGAGATAGCTGATTATGAAGGCAATGCTTTGGCTGAGCCCCGAAACGAGCTTTACTTGAAGAAATATTACGCTTAATATTAAGTGTGACAGTTTGTACATTAGTGTGTTATTCATTAGTGTGCTTTGAGTTGATTTTTGGTGTGATTATTTGCATTGTAGACATGTTTCCTCTAGTTACCTTGTGTTCTACTTGGTTTTCATATGTCTTAGGATCACTACGTTTTTTTTTTTATGGTGCTTTCTGTTGCACTCGGAACCTATCTTCTGCAACATGGGCACTCTTTGCTCCTGATGGCTAGTTGATTAATTTACAAGGAATTTGTTTAGGTTGGAAAACTAACAATTTTTCTGAGTATAGTTCCATGATCAAACTATTATCGAATGCCATTGATCTTGGGATTAGATATTTTGTTGTTAAGTTGGACTCACAACTCGTTGTGTTACAATTGAATGGGAGTTATTTTGTGCCCAATCCTCAAATTTTGTGTATGTATTTACGTGTTAGACTATTGGAAAGGAATTTTGATTTTATCACATATCAACACATTCCAAGGAATTTAAATACATTAACAAATTCATTAGAAAACCATGTATTAGATAGACATTTTCCTAATATGTAAATCAAGACATCATTATGATACACAAGTAGTCGTAGAAACATGCATATCTATATATATATATATAGATATATATATATATATATATATATATAGGTATGTAAGTGTGTTACATCCAAAAGCTCAAAAAAATATGTGTTCTGTTACAAAAATTGCTCTTCGAGCCTACATCACTACAAAATGTATAAATAGGGCTGCTATCCGCCCACATGGTGCTCATGGTAGAAGGTGACTGCTCAAATTACTCGCTAGAGTAATCGATGCAGTTTGCCCGGGACTCAGATAGTGTGTCTCTGAAATCACAGTGGAATCTAATAAAAAGTGGGATACTCTGAAATGCCCCACGTGAGGCCGACCAGGTTCCGCTCCAGCTCAGCTAGTGTGTTTTCTCCCTCCTTATAAGGAGCATCCTCTACTGGACGGGCTACCCACTGTGCAATCAGTGACATGTTGGGAGGTCTTTGAGGACCCATATCTGTAAACAAATCATAAAACATAAAAAAACATCTAAAAATTAAAAATGTTTAAAAAATAATTTCGACCTGCATTGGTCCACTCTGTGCCTGGTGGGATCGGAAGAACCAGATTTCCTCTAAAGTCAATGCTGGCATAGGCGTCATCATCAATTACGATAAGCTGACACCACAACCAATTGAAGAAGGTTGTGGGGAAATGCATCTGTTTCCCCCCTTACTGTCGAGGCATTATGTCGCACCATCACATCAACCTCAGATCCCTCGAGGTTGGATCATGGATATATAACCACTGATACTAAAACAGGGGTGCTCTCTCCAAAAAGAAGGTCACCAGAATTGAACCATACCCAAACTGTTTTAGTCTCCTTGTCTTGCACTTGGTTCGCTGGCTCTTCATGTTAGCTAGTAGCCCCTCACACCAGTTGAACATCATTAGGGCCAAGAAATCCACCACATACTGGAACTGTGATTTCGTTACCTCATGTAATGCTTTGGTTTTTTCCACTCTGGTGATACAATGTAGTATTATGCACAGGGGAAGCGCTCTGATGGAAGCTATGTCTACCTTCCCACTCTCTGTGTTCCATGCCTCAGGACAGTGTCTTTGGATGCGAATGGTCATGCTCTCACCCCTTGGGCGAACCCTGGAGAATTGGATTATCTCCCCTCGTCTGGATAGTTCTGTGATAAAATATATGTCCATGAAATCTAGCTCTAATTCTTGGTACCCGATGATGAACAACTGTCGGTCCACGTCCTAGATACTGATCAGATACTGGAGAAGCTCTAGCTGAGCTCTTAGGCTAGATGTTTGAAATAATTTCAACAATCCGCAATTGTGAAAAGCATTGATGCAATCTTGGTCCTACAAGGCTTGGTGGTCTTCCACCTTGTGGTCTCGTTCTTTCCATTCAATCAAAATATTCATTGAAAGCACCTGCAAAACATGTCCAATTGGTCTTTTAAGAGAATTCATGGAGGAATTTTTAGAAATTAATGGTGGATTTGGGATATTTTATCAATTTAAAATATTCCCTATGGCCAGAGCGTTTGTCCGAAATGTTTCGGCGTTGGTGGCGTGTTGCCCTAACGGGATGAGCATAACCAATGTGACCCCAGTAGCTCCAAATTGTGTTGGTCACAGGTGATTTTAAACTTTTAAATATCTCCCTTAAACTCCCTAATTATAGAAGCTAAATGCCAAATGAATAGAATTAAAATGAGAAGGAGGTTCAAATCTCTTACCTGGCACTAAAGGATTGACGAATGGTGTCCCGGATCGGCCACACCATTGAATTTCAGAGGTAAAATGGACAAGATTCTCTTCTCAAAATGGATAGGTGAAAATGATTTTGCTTTTTTGTCCATTTATAGATTTTTGAAAAAATTTCGCCAATATTTTATTATTTTTCCTCGATATCTGTGATGTTTCCTGTTTATGTGTAGTAAAAGACTTTCACACTACTGATGATCATTTCTGATGCAAATGAGTTGAATTTATCTCTTTTTTGGGCTCGCTAAACTTTTACGAAAAAGGAAGCCCCTGGAGTCAACTTTTAGCTCTTTTCCGACTCTCGAAAAATGAAAATATTTCCGAGTAATTGTCATTTTGAACTCGTTAAAGTGAATGAATTGATGTGATCTCAGTATACATTTACCCCTTTTTCGGGCTGAGGTTTACTATTTATGAAAAATGAATACCTTGATCGAACATGGTCAATAGGTTCTCTTGGACATAGTTTTCTACCTTTTCAGATTCAAGAGACGATTTACGAAAAGGGACATGATGGATTTTTCTTTTTTTTCTTGTCAAACTACCTAAACATGAAAAGTTACTGAGTTTACCTTTCGTAGGACTCGTTAAAGATTAAATGAAAAAATACTTGTCATCATGACGAGACTGAGTTCCTCCTTCCTAGGGATCGCTAAACTTACTACGATGTATTCATTTGAAGAATGAACTTACATGCTCAACATATACCATCCTCTTCTCGTTGACTATAAAAAATAAAGAGGTACTCGTTACCAATAATGGGGGAAAATTGGAAGTGAATATCCTATGTGTATTTTGGGCAGATTGTCGCTCTTGAACATGACACTCATCTACAATTCATGTCGGTTTGGGGACATCCTACATTTGTCACTTTGCCTCTATGAGTTTGGAAAATCCATTTGCCTCTTATCTAATTACCAATTTTGTCAACGTGACCTCTGATCCTATTTGAGTCAAATGCTGCCACACTCTAGAGTCATGTCGCCAATATGTTCAAGAGAATTCATTTTTGTCAAACACCTTCTACATATATGACCTCCTCTGTTACAATCCCAAATCAATCCTATCATCTTAAGATATCTGTTGTTTCGTGTCGATGATGTGGGAATGCTTATGGCCCTCCTTCGACTAATCATTTCCTGTCAACTTCAGCTCATTATCTGGGAAGGTGGTTTAGAAACTTCTGTTCAGTACCTTGGAGGTTGCATGCCTCAATATCAAGTTCTTCGTGTTCCATAATAGGCTCACATCATTGGCCTTTGATCGAATGATTTTGCAAGTGTTCGACTTCAACATATCTATTCACACTTATAGATTGTGTTGTTGTACCTTGAGGTCCATTGTCATTATTGGTGGTCTCTCTCATATCTGTTAACAGTTTTCATCATTGGGTAGTAATCAAGTGGTTTCTACCATGTTCAACACCAACACATTTATTCACGTGGCTAGATTCATACATTGGGTTGATTGAGATCGCGGTGAAGACCCTGGGTCACATCTGATTTTTGGTCCAGGCCACAAGGAGTTATTGAATATTCATTATTGTATGCATGATCCTATATATACGGATGGTTGCGTCCATACCACAGATCCATTTCTATGATCTCTTTTAGACATATGGCTACGACCATACCGTGGGCTCATGTGTCATTTGATGCCTAGTGGAAAATTATGTGGTTAGGCATATTTATACCAGAGATGTCATATATTGTAAATTTTTTATATGGCAGGTTCTCCGAAGGTGGTCTGGGTTCTTTGACTTGGTTCATAAAGCATTTCAACCATCACTCCTTGTTGTGCTTTCATGCTTTAGGGGGAATCTATTACACAGTAATTTGTCACCATGCTCATTTTCCCATCTTTGATCCTGAAATGCCCCGGACGAATCTTGTGCAATGTTTCCATCATCAAGAAATATGCTAACATATCCCCTTGAAGATAAAAAGAAGACTTCCTTGAAATATTACTGAAGAAAATTGGTCAAATTCCTAGTTTCCTGGGTCAACACCCTTCCTGGTGCCATGGCCCCACTGATGTCCTTTTCCTAGTTCTGGCCCAGCACTGTCAGCGCCCTAATTTCTTGGAAAACTGCGGTGATCCTCTTTTTGGCAGTTATTCCTCAAATGGAGGAGAATCTTAGACCTCTAGAAGTTCAAGGGTGACAAGTTGGTTATTGAACAGAGATGATAAGGTCGAGCTCTCTAAATTTAGAGCCCTGATCTCATCCATGGGGGGATCATCCCTTCAAAAGTTGGCCTTCCTCCTCCTTTCATGGGTTACCAATCTCCTTCTCCTTGCTATAAATTCACATCCATCATTCCCCCAATTTTAGAGCTTGGTTGATCATTGTCAGACTCGTATGAACTCTCATCCCTTTGCATGCTAGCATCATGATTAAGCCTAAGTGCACGAGAGAAGGAAATATTTTGAGCTGGGTGAAGGACTCAGCTTTTCACCTAAGGATGCCTCCAACATCAAGGCCTGGTTGTAAGCCATCCTTTGTAATTTATCAATAATAACATATGATGTTTACTTTGTATATTTGTCTACATGATTATGCAAATATTTTGGTACTCCTTGATCTTCTAGATAGATAGTGTTTACGTATTATATACTGTATCACATTTTTTGTTGTCTTCCAATCATCCACAGGTATTCGCACACCATTTGTAGCAGGAAGCGGGCCTACAAGGATCGTCGATCGAGGTCACCATCAATGGATCCAAGGATAACGATTGGAAAAATGTATTTATGTTTCTTTCCTCTTTGCATTGTAAGCATTAGTTAAGATATCTTATGTTAGAAAGAATCTCATGTTGCTAGACCCACTCTTGGGCTAGACCACCTCTGTCCACAGAGGGGACTTATCTTAACAACATTTGGCGAAGAGAAATTTTTTCTTTTGCTTTCTTTTTTTCTTCCAGTAGCTTAAGGAGGTTTTATATTCTATTATAAACCAAAAGGAAAGGCTTACATTGGGATTCTTATGAAAGCTGAACAACCGGAAAGTAGATGTTCAGAGGTAGAATGACTTCTTTTCCATACACTAGGAAGTAAGGAGAGGTATTCAGAGAAGGTTTAGGAATGAAATAGTTAGCCCATAGGGTGTTAATCAAAGAAGAATGTTAGCTCCCCTGTTCAAATAAGACAATATTTTTTATAATGTGGATAATATTTTTATTGGTTGACTCAATAATACTGTTTCCTTGTAGATAATAACTAGATGACTGTTTCAATACAATACTATTTTTGAATGTAAAATCATAAAGTTTCAACAATGAAAAATACATTGCATTGTCAAAAACAAGTGAAGTCAGAATGTCAAACCTGGTGATAATATTTTGTTTGAGGAAGTTGATGACTTCTTTATCATTCACTTGCTTGAGGGGAATTTCTTCCGTCCACCGCATGAAGTAATCTATGGTAGTGAGAATATATCAGCGTTGCTTCGATGAGTGTAGAAAGATCTCACTGCCCCATTATTGAAATGGTTCTTCTACAACGATGGGTTGCAATGGGGCGACTAACTTCTTTTCTAGGCCAAAAAAATTCTAACATATCAGACACATGAGGGCATATGCGTGAGGATCTTTAAAATGTGTGGGCCAATAAAAACCAGCCCACATAACTTTGTGTGCCATTGTGTCACCCAAAAAATGTCCTCTAGTTGGTCCATCATGGAGGTCACGCTATCAAATATCGTGCTTCTAAGCATATGAGAAGGAATTTGTTGTGGTGATTTATGAAAATAACTCCATGTATCAACTGATAAGATAGAGATTTCAATATTATTTCCTTCTTCTGTCTTGCAGATAATTTAGAGGGAAGGAAACAGTGCTTAAGATACTATCGCACATCTGCATACCAAGAGGTTGGTGTGTCAGTGGGGTCAACATGTTCGATATTGTACATTTCTATCCCCTTCTCCCATATAGAAGAATCATCTTCTGGTGCGTTCACTGCTTTAGATGCCAGTCGAAAAAGGCCATGGCATTTGATGTTGTGAACTAGTTTTAACTCAAGATCGTATTCTTGTAATCCAGTCATCTAGTTCAACCTTCTTTCATCGAGCTCTTGTTGAATGAACAATGATTTGACTATTGGGTGTGGCACAAATACTACACAATGATTCTTCAAAAGGTAAGGTTGAAAATTTTTTACCACCTTATAAACTGCGAAAGTCTATTTGTCAATGGCAAGGTAATTAAGTTCAAGCCGTTGTTAGCAGGTGCTCACGAATGATATAGGCCATTCATTATGTTGGTCATCTCTCTACATAAGAACGAAAACAAGAGAAAAAGTAGAAGTGAAGGTGTAGAGTAGGAAATATTTGTTGAAGTCTGTATTGAACAATGTTGGTGCCTTTGCGATAGCTTGCTTTACAAGGGAGAATGCTTCCTTTTCCCTCTTATCCCATTTATATTTTGCATCCTTATTTACCATCTCCTGCATTGGTTTCACGATCTGTGCATAGTTGAATATGAATTTGTAGAGGAAATTAATTTTCCCCAAGAAGGACCACATGGATTTCTTGCTCATGGGGAAAGGAATATGTGTGATAGCTCTAATCCTTTCAGGGTCCACCTTAATCCCACTTTTTTCGATAATGTGGCCCAAGATATTCCCCTCGAACACTATGAAAATGTTCTTCTTGGGATTAAGTATATCCCATAATTATGACATCGCTTGAAAATCTATTTCAAATGGTTTAAGTGATCTAACGTTCTTTTGGAAAACACCGTTACTTCATCAATGTAGAGTCGGTGAAAAATTTAGGGGCTAAATTCACAGGTGGGATAATTTTTCATGTTTTTTCCAAAAAAAAGATTCGTCAATTTCCATTTATTTCAAAATTAATTCAGCCAAATTTTATAGTATAGAATTAGTTTACCCTAAAAATCGACAAAAAATTATATACTCTAATAAAAAATAATTAAAAACCTAAAAAATTATTTAAAAATATCATTAAATTTTTTTATAATTGACATATTCCTGGACTAGTGAGATTTGCCAAGGTTTCTAAAATTTAAGATAAAATTCCATCAAACTTTTCCCTTCTAAAGAACTATGCTCTGACCAATTAGACCATGGAATGTGATGTCTATCGCATGTTGGAAATTTGCACCTACGTCTCAATCCAAACGAAATATTTTGAAAGAAAACGTGCCCCACTTAATTTGAAATGTTGTTTTATGTCTATAAGGTTTTGACACTAGAACTTGGTTGTAACTTGAAAAACCAACCAACAAGGAAAACATCTTTAGTCCCGATACTGTTAGCAAAATCTACTCCATTGACAACATCGAGTAGTTATCTTTTTCCGAGGCACGATTAAGATTGCAGAAATCTATGCACAAGCATATTTCCCTGTACTTATTTCTTATAGGGAATAAATTTGAAACCCATGTTGAATGTTTCAGTTTAAATATTATCCAAGCATCCGTCAACTTCCGTAACTCTCTCATGAATCAGAGGCTCAAGCGTTAGATGAAATTCCCACAACTTCTGTTGAAGAGGCTTGACCTCTTCCTTAATTGGAATCATGTATTGGATTATTCACATGTCATAAGTTTTGAGGTCATCATATGTCCATGTGAAAATATCTTGGTACTACTTAAAAAGGTGGATGAAATCTTGTTGCTCTTGGGGTGTGAAACAAATATCGAGATTGACATACTTTGGATATTTATCTATACCAATATTAATCTTCTCATGTGATAGAGTTGATTTGTGAATTTTTGCATTCACCAGTCCCTTGAAGGAATTTTTAAAATCATACAACGTTTTAAGTGAAATCGCTCCGTTGGGCATGGGTTTTTCTTTGCTTTCTTGCATTGCATCCTACAATGCTCTATCGTTCTCGTCCTCATCAATGTATGCATATTTAAATACATCATCATTTTCCATAAAGTCCAATATCTTATGGTCATCATTGAGTTTTCCAATGTATCAAAAACGGAATTACAAATCCTAGGAACAAAAATAATATTGAAAGCTTGGAATTGTGAAATTAAATGTCATACCTCTTGTTGATAACCTTTAATATTAAGTGACACATAGTGTATTGTATTCCATACGTGTCGTACGATCATTTTTGAGTCACTTATCACTTTGAGTATCTCAACTTTGAGGTCAATGGATTTCTTTATATCCAAAATGAGTGCTTTGTATTCTACGATGTTGTTGGTGCACTCAAATTCTAGGTAGTAAGAGATCAAATGTTTTCTCTATTGCGGGTCTACTAAGACACAACCATCTCCAAATCCCTCCTGCTTTTTCGAACCATCAAAATATAAATTCAAAAAATATTACAAAAATTAAAGTTGTGTTGTACACTAGTTCTACCTACATCTACTATACAAAGTTCACTATCACCAGTTGGATTTCTGGGAAGGAGTTCCAACTATTCATCTGGTGGAACTAGTGAAGGTTGAGCTAGATAGCATTCGTGACCGACCTCCAAAAAAGAAAATCTTGAAAATGTGATCTAGAATTATACAAGAACGTAACAAAATAAATATATAAACATAAACACAAATATGCAGCAAAAATAAAACTTCATTTCATTAATATTAAAGAACTGAAATATGCTTACATACAAAATGGAAATAATCTAGCTCGTGCATTTGTAGCATATCTCTAAGAAGATATGTGGCAGATATACGCCTATGAAATGTGTTACAATGAGGCTAAAGGGCCTATTTATGATGGATAAATAATGGAAAACTCTAAAATCCAAAGACCTAACCCTAGGAGATGAAGCACTAAAACTATGGGTCTTGTTGGGGTAAATTGGTACATTAACTTCCCAGGGTCGTAACTTTGGCATACGATCTCCATTTGACGTGCAAGACACCTCATTAGAAATATCTATCTGAGGAATACAATTTGAGACAAAAAAAGATTCAGATACTCACTTTTTTTAGTTTCCAAAAAAAACATCATTTAGGGCCTCAAAACGTCTCCTGAAGTTTAGGACTCGAAAAATTTGCAAAAATAGTAAATTGTGCTACAATAAAGGAAAATGAAAGAAATAATGGTACAATGGTGGGGGTATAAGTGGAATAGGAGGGTGGACACCAATATCCATTTGGAGAAGTCCTCCCACCTTAGGAAGCAATGATCCCCATTGCATTGAGTGCCTCCATGAGATGGGGAAACTTTTGTTGAACTTGGTCCCTCGTGAGCCACTTGCCTTGGTGCAAGAGTTGCCCATTTTTGAAAACCCGATACAGTTGGATCTTCTACTGACGAGGGTTCCTGATTTTTGTGTATTTGATCCTATTAGTTGTGTTCTACTCGATGCAGCTTGGTTGAGCTCTGTTAGTGTCAGTTGCTCAATAATGTCTGATGTGTCTAACAATGGGGGAAAGTATGGCCGCAACCAGTCCACATTGGATACTAGGTGTAGGCCAAGGAATGGTGGAATGTTGAGCTTGAAATAATTTTATTCGAAAAACTTAGTGATGGTGTAAGGCCAATATCAGAGTAGGCGAAGCTTGCGGCAGGCCCTAATGAGACACTCCTTCTGCAAATGTAACCAAACTTTGTCGCCCACCTGGAACTTGTGTGGCACTCTATGCTGGTCATGACGCTATTTTCACTTCAAATTTCCTTTGTCCAATATGTTATAAACCTAATGGAATATGTGCTAAATGTGCTCAAAGAAGATATTATCCCTGTCAGCCTTCGACTGGACATGAGCCAAATCTTCCTAAGTAGCTGCAAATGGTATGGCCACATCAATGGGACATGGTGGTTGGAATAGCAACCCCACCTCAAAGGGGATGTAGCTTGTTGAGATATGGAGAGTTATATTGTAGTTGTGTTGGAAATAGAGGAGGATTCCATCCCATGTGCGTGGATTCTTCGAGTTGTACATGGGAAAAATGTGTATGATCATCTTGTTGATGATCTATGTTTGGCCATCATTTTGGGGGTGGAAGGCTGTGGACTTAGTGAGCTTGGTATCCGACATCGACTGGAGGCTTGATCAAAATGTGCTCAAGAACCTGCTATCCTGAACTGGTATAAGGAACTATGGGCTCACAAAGTGTACCCACACTCATTCAAATAATATTTTAGCAGTGGCTTCTGTTGTGATAATCTTTTTTCAGGCCGCCAAAATGGCCATCTTAGAGAATCTATCGACGACCACGAAAATGTAGTCATTGCGATGCTTAGTAGAAGGAAGGCCCGACATGTAATCCATGGAAATTGATTCCCAAGGCCGACTAGGGGTAGGAATAGGAGTATATAGGACTTGATTCTTAATGATCAGTTTGGAAATGGCATAGGGAGTGTAGGATCTGATGTACTTCCTAATATCCTTTCGAAGGTTCGACTAATAAAAATACTTCTATAACAATGCCACTATTTTCTCTACTCCAAAATGTCCAGTGACCCGAATATAGTGCGCCTCCAAAACCATCTTCGCATGCTCACTTGAAGGAACACAGAGGTGTGCTAGGTAGCATAAAAATGCACCCTGGATGTGAAAATTTTGAATTTTCTTGTCTTCCAGGATCATCTGGTATGTGTTGCCAAATTATGGATCGCTCTTGTAAAGATGCGGCCTCCCCAAAGTCTCGTGTCCACAAGAGTCAAGCACGGTGGTTAGCGACATGACTGACGATTAATGCTACCATTCTTGTACTTAATGTTCAAATAGAACTATTGCAGGTATGTGGACCATTTCTGATGGTGATTGTTCTACAACTTCCCTTTGTTTGTATGAACTGCAAGGGTCGATGGTTTGTGTGGATGGTTGTTCCCTTCCCTAGAATGTAATGCTTCCATTCTCAGTAGGCATACAAAATGGAGTACATATATCTATCATAGGTAGGATACTTTCAGACATTGTATAAAAGTGTCTCACTGTGATATGCCACTAGATGCCCTTGCTGAGTAAGAACTGCACCAATAGCATAGTCGATGGCATATGCCTCAATCTCAAATGGTTGTTGCAGGTTTGCTAATATGAGCACTGGTGCAGAGTAGAAGTGATGCTTAAACTTGAAAAATGCCTTATTTTTGGATTCAGACCAAAATAAATTTTCTTTTTCTTCATCCTTGGTGACTTGACTCAAAGGCCAAGTGATATGAGAGAACCCCAACACAAAATTGTAGTAGAAATTAGAAATACCCAGAAATATCAAGAGCTCTATTAGTTGGTTGGATCTCACCAATAAAAAATAACTTGTATCTTGGCTCGGTCCACATGCAAACCTTTCTCATCAATTATTTACCCAAAATATTGAACTTGGGTCATACTAAAAGTGCATTTCTCCAAATTGGCATAGAATTTATGTTGTTGTGGGGTTTGGAGGACTTGTCGAATATGGTGGAGGTGCTCTTCCCAACTTTGGTTGGAGATCAATATGTCATCCAAATATACTAGCACAAATGAGTTGGTGAAGGGATACAATATGTAATCCATTAGCCTCATGAATGTTGCGGGGGCATTCGTCAACCTGTAATATCCCAAATGGGAACTGTCAGCGAGGCATGACTGGAAAATGCATTTTCCAGGAATGGATGCTATAGGATTTGAAACCATCACTTTGATCCCTTATATATGAGTATCTAAGTCCTAAATCCAAGAGGATATAAAAAACAAATCCTTCTAGGTGGGGCAAACATGCCTCCCACACCTAGTATGGCTTGATAAATGCCCAATGAGGGACTGCAACAATGTATAAAAACAATAATGGATATGAAGCATAAAATAAACTCATATGATAGGTTAAAAACACATAGCCATAAATCCAAGCTACAACAACAAACTTTACTTCATTTTATGAGCCAAAAGTTGGGGAAAAGCAGCAATTTATGCCCTAAAAAGGTTAATTTCAGAGATGAGGGTAAAAATAAGGGAAAGTGACTATGGGATATCGTATCTTAGGTCATGTGGGACTCACATACCAAATTTCAGAAAAAAAAATGACTCTAGCTATGTTAAACAGGTCTCCCACTCTAGGTATGGCTTAAAAATGCCCAATCCCCATGACTTAATTATTGCAGAAATTACTGAAGCACAGGTAGCGTGACTTTGTGAAGGTGATGGATGAAATATGGTATGGAAATCAGTAAATCAGATCAATAGCATGGTTCATACACTGTACAATAGATAAATAGAAGAATTACATGAAGAAACCCTCAAGATTGAGGTGCTGCAACAACAAAATGGGACTGCAAAGCCTGAAAACGTTATTTTATTGATGCTACAACTGATATATATTACACATCAGATCTAGAGCAGATATGTACACAAAATTATAGATCCAATACACTATATGGGCTCCTTAATACACTCCCCTTGTGGTTCTGAGAAAATCATGAACAACAGTGAGTAGATTTGAGATCTAAGTTGCAGAATTGCAGTAATATTCAGAAATTCTGTAGTAAATAGAACCAGATGAAAATAAGATCTGAAATGAACATGGATTGGATGGCCAATCCATGGATCATCGCAGTGCAAGGAGATCCCCTTAACACCAGATATCACTCCTCCAAAACGTTGCTCAAACACCCTGCAACTTCCCTCTTGCAGATAACGTAGTTATGGGAGAGAAAATGCACTATTAGCTTCAGTATTGAATATGCCTGATGCCTAAATCTGAAAGTGTAGCTCTAATGATCCAATACACTCTTCCATGAGGTCAAAAGACACACTCACTGAGAAGAGGCACTAGATTTTCCTAGATCTGAATAGATCTAGCTTCCACTGCTGCAACTTGAAAAAAAAATGAAACCCTCAACAGTATCTGAATTGTGGTTGGAAGATGAAGCTTGGCCCAAAGCCTGATAGTGGACAATATAGAACAAGTCTCCTCCAAGAGCTGCTTAAGGAAGGAGGTGGGATTTCCGACCAGGAACACCCGAGTGCTAAACAACACTATTCTCTGCTAAACAACTAGAGAATAAGGAATGTCTAAACAGACAACACCTTGAGAAATATTCAATAATCAACCCTCTCCTTGGTGTCCTCCTCCTCCTTTTATAATTTGGAAATCTTGTCAAACCCTAAACCACCTTAATGATTTATCTCCATTCACATGAATGGCCTCCAACATGAACTATGCTATGCCTTTATGAGATACATTTCATGTACACAACACTGTGGATTCGGTCCCGTTGACCCAGTCAATTGATCCAACCTCTTTCACACTTAAGAGTGTTTATGAAGATAGCTCAGATTTAGCTTGTTTCACATTGGGCATTGATTTATTTTGCTTCTTAGGAGTTATATTGATCATCCTTTACAATTTTATTCATGAGACAGATAAAAGTAAAACAAAATTGAATACTCCTATTAGCTTAGGCTAATTAGGAATATTACAATCCTCCCCCTTCAAAACATTTCTTGTCCTCAAGCAACTGCAGGTGTTGGGCCGTTAATATGCCATTATTATTATCACTTGTGAACGCTTATTCCACCCATTTCTACCATTCTTCATCACGTCATTTATTATAATTTATTATTTAAATCCATTTTATAATGATTTATGCTCTTATGAATGAATATTATTTATTCTCCTTTATTTCTAATAAATTGATGATTATGTATGATTTTATCAATGATAGTTTTAATAAATCAGTTGTAACATTATTCACCATTTTTAGTCTCCAAGATAATTTCCAGATTGAAGATTTGATCATTAAAAGTGCCAACTCAGAAATTCGCTGGAATAAGAAGTGACGATTTTGCGATTGAGATTCTGAGCAAATGAAGAAGAATCTGGAAAATCCGGAACATGGGTTTTGTCCAGAACGGACCCAATTAAATTTAATCAAAGAACGGTTTGCCCAAATTCGGCTTGTATTGAGAGATACGCAAGGTTCTTTGAACACGATTTTCTCAGATCTGTTGTTGCGGCCGCCCTCCAAATCTCAGCTGCAAAGCCAAATTCGCCTTGTTCTTGTTGATCAAATGGTTAGAAGCAAACCAATTTTGTAATAGAATCATGTTGTAATTATCTCTATTGTAACCACTCTCTGCTCTCTTTGTATTTAAATCAGAACAAAGATCAGAGAGGGGGAGGGACTTTGAGGATGATTCGGGATGGATTCGAATGATGGAATTGAGGATTCAGACTTAGAGATTCAAGAATGAAGATGGATTATTCATGATAGGATAGGGATTGTTGCATTGCCATTGTAATCTTCAAAGCTTTTGCTGTTGTAATGATTTCACAATTTGAGGATGAATAAATAAAAGGGTTGTTGTTCATTCACCTGATCTGAAGTAGCCCAGCAGCATCCGCTGGCGGCTAAGGGCCCAGCCTCTGGTGGAGTATGCTGCCGTTGTATCATATCTTTCCAATTTCCGCCGTGTGATGGTTTGATTTAGTTCCTATTTCTTTGAATCGTAATGCTTTACAGTTTCATGTTCTTTACTTCGCTGTTTAGTTTGGTTGATTAATTGCAAGAGTTTGTTTTTAAAGAGCTTTCCTAGTTTACTTTCAATGGCAGCTTTCCATTTCCTGTTATTTGCATTATCTTTTCTTTGGTGTGAAGAACGATCTGAAACTGTAGTGGGCATTGGCATTTGCTGTCTAGTCCCCAGATTAATGATCTGTTCCTTGGTTACTTTTGGTTACATCAGTTTCCAAATGGATGAGTTATTGTTACTGGACCCTTGACTGATACATCGCTTATTTTTCCGAATGCATGATTTAAGTCTTAAAATGCTTTGTTGTAAGTAGATTTTATTTCCAGATTTCATTTACTTTTGGATTTTAAGCACTATACTGCAAAACATTACTCTTGAGTAAATAGCCGCCTCAGACTGAGTACACTCTTGAAACAAAAAGTCGTCCCTGGGTTGATAATTAATGTGAAGGTAATTAGGAGTTAAAAAGACACATTTTTATCGCTCCACATTTTGGCGCCGTTGCCGGGGAGAGTGTAGCCATTTCTAAAGAGTAGTGTGAATCTGATGAGTGCCTGCTAGGGAAGAGTTGGATCTTAAAAACGGAAGGTAAGAACTTACGTGCGGAGCATGTAAAAGCCCTGCTCCACTGACCGCTTTCCTAATAGATTTTTTGTTGCTTTGTTGGGTAGAAATAGATGTTTGAATTTTTGTGTGAATGATTAGGAAAAAAATAGAAATTTTGAAAAATGGATCACATGATCTCATTCAAGTGGTGATGTAAGCACCACCCATTTCACTAACCGATTGACAGGAACATTTAAAGGAGCCTCGAAGAAACACATGAAGAACATCTTATATTATGGTAAGAAATGGCTCACGTTTCTACTTTTGAATTTCCTATCAAAGATCTAGGAGGAGTGATACAAATGCACATAATTCCCCCATCTTTACCAAATTTTCATGGTTTAGCAAATGAAGATCCAGATACATTCTTATTTGAGTTCGAAATACTTTGTAGAGGATATGATTATTGTACTAATGATCAAAGATTGAAAGTGTCTCCTCTTACTCTAAAAGGAGCAGCTCTCCGATGGTTCATGAGCCTAGGTGGGAATTGCATCCAATCATGGGAGGACATGAAGAACATATTCTTGAAGAAGTACTAAGACTATTGCAAATCCAATGAAGATATTTTCGGTATGATACAAGGGGAAGATGAAAGTTTGGAGGACTATGTAAATCGATTTCATTATAACCTTCAAAAATCAAAGCATAAGCATTTGGAAAAAGAGATCTTAAAAACACTCATTCTTAAAGGAATCAAAGATGAATTTTTAGAACTCTTAAATCTGATAGGAAAAGGTGATGTTTTTCAGTTATCATATGATGATGTTTGTGAGTTGTGCATAAGGTATTCAAGAGGAATCTCCAAGGTTGGTAAGAATTCTAGAGATGTTTGTTCTTTGTTTTCCAAATCTGCTACAAGAATATGAGACATAAGAGCTGAAATCAATGATTTATTTGAAAATTTTAAAGTTGATTTTATTAGCTCTCTAATCTCAAAATTGAATGTTTTGCAGGTTCATAAAAATGAAGAATTTGATGAAGTGTTTTTCCCTCATGACCAAAAGGAGCAGCCCATAGATGGTTACTCTTCCTTATCTAGGATGGAAGTATCATATCAAAGAGGTGAGGAAGCTGCAACAAGGTCAAAACCATGGAAATCATGGCCTACAGGTATGGTTCAAAACACTTCTTCTCCATTCTCTTACTTTCATAATCCATTATGGAATACTCATGTTCTAGGGCAGCCATGTCAATTTCAATATAACCACCAATCTTATCTACATGTTTGGCATGGTTCACCTTATGATTGCATGACTACTCTCCCTCATCTTGTAGCACAAGCACATTCTCCATATTCTCCACCAGCTCTTTCACAACATTCTTCTTGCATATCAAATTTATCCACTCAACCCAACCAACCACATCATCACAATGCTCCATTCCATACACAATTTCCTGCTCAACTAATTCCACACCCTCACCACAATAAACTAGTACAACATACTTACAGTGTTGAACTGCCAAATTTATCCACCCTTCCCACCCATTCTATCTCACATGCGCCATTAGAGAAAACTTACAATGAGATTCAGAATGTTTCAAATTCAAAAATTGTAGAAGTTATGGAAGAAAATGAGCTTACTTCTAGTTTGCATCAACAAACCATTTTAAAAGCTCAAGAACCTCATGGTATGATGGGAAATCAAGAAATTAATGGATATATTGAAGATTGGTTTCACTCCATCATGTGTTTGCATCATCACTCCATACTTCAACAATTTTTGACAACATCTTTTCAAGGGAAGTTGGCTTCTCGTACCCTAATTTTCACTAATATGCATTTTTCAAATTTGGGTATGTGTATACATGAAGCCATATTTCGAAAATGGTTCCATTGGAAGTACTCCTATACGTAGTCATATTCATTTTTCAAATCAAAATAGGTTAGTATAGAACATAAAATAAATAAGGGAATAAATAAATGCATTTTGTTTTTTATGTAAAACTAGTTGTTTTTTTGTTGCAACATGCTATGCAAATCAATATTGGTGATAATTTTTTTAATTCATTTGTGTATGTAGATGACTTATAATGGAAATAATAGCTCTACAAACACTCATATTCATTTTTTATCACCAATTTGAAAAAATGCTTGAATATCATTTTTTTGGCTTGCGGGCTTGATGAACTTTCTGAAAAAACAGTCGGGACAGTCATGTTTTGAGGGACCAAAAATGAATATTTTTAAAACCTGTTTCTACCCTAGGTAGCCCTTGATGTCTACTTTCTAACCCAATTTGAATCAGTCAATTTGGATTTGAAACGAAAAAGTTAGAACCAAAACATTGACCGGATGTCTAGCGGGCAGCTCAGGAACAGAGTTGGGACAGTCAGTTTTTGGAGGCCTAAATGACCATATTTTTAAAAAATGTTTCTACCCTAGATAGCCCTTGATGTCTACTTTCTAACCCAATTTGAATCAGTCAATTTGGATTTTAAACGAAAAAGTTAGAACCAAAACATTGACCGGATGTCTAGCGGGCAGCTCAAGAACAGAGTTGGGACAGTCAGTTTTTGGAGGCCTAAATGAATGAATTTTTAAAACCTGTTTCTATGGTAGATTCCCCTATGAATCTAGTTTCCAATGCAATTGGAATCACTCATTTTCGATATCATATGGGGAAGTTATGATCAAAATACTGACTGTCTATCGTAAATCAGCACCCTTAAAACTCTGTTTTTACGGATGTTCCTTACAGTGTTTGACCTATCAATTCTTCTTTTCTTCAAAACCTGTTTCTATTGGAGATAAATAAATGAATCTACTTTCATTTTCAATTTGAATCATTTGAATCCGACATCAAACGAAGAATCTATGCTTGAAATATCAATCGTTGGTCTAGATTGGGTAATCGAAAATGACTCTATTATGCAGGTTGTTCTAAACAAATTTGACATATCATAGCATTGAATTTTTAAAACCTGTTGCTACTGGAGATAACCCTTTGAATTAGCTCTCATTTTGCTTTGGAATCACTCAATTTCGACGAAAAACAAAGAAGTTGTGATTAAAACACTGCAGGTTAGCATGATTGGCCACTGCTCTCCCGCAGGTGACAGATAAATTTTACTTTGTTATTTTCTCAATGGATTTGTTCTACAGAGTAACTACTTGTTGTTTTTTTTGCATAATTCTTGGATTAGGGGAGCCCGATCACCTCTCTTTCTTCATGATTTAATGTTTTATTGCAGGTAGACACTCGTTTTTTGCAGGTCCTAGGAGAAAAAGAAGGTCAATTTATGGACGAGTGATTCTTGAAACAAATTTTAATAAAACAAAGGAATTTCATCCAACTCATTACCTAACGGATTCATAATAGAACAAATGAAGAATTTATTTCCATTTGAAGATTCATGTCATGTCTTTGCTGCCAAAACATTTTTCGAATAAATCATTTTTTTGACATAACATCATCGCTGTTGTAACTTAATTTATTTATTTACATATTGTTTTTGTTGTTTTTTTTTCTAATTTCTCTTATATTTTGTGTTTCAGGTGTTGCTTCATTCAAAGTGTAACTCATCCTCAGCATCAATGCCGTGAACAGCTAATTTATTTTTTTTGCATGTTTGCATTTTATGACTGTCCATTTTGCTATTCATTTTCTAAAGGAACGACACTTTTAGTTTTTGCTGTTCCTTTTTCCAAAGGAACGACATTTGCATTTTCACACTTTTTTGTGTGTATTTTTTCTTTTTGGTGTGCATTTCCTTTGTTGTTCCCTACAAGGAACAACACTTTTTTGAGTGTTTTTGCTGTTCCTTCAAAGAAGCAACACTTTGGGAGCAACCCTTCCTTCCTCTTGTGGGATTATTCCTAGTTCATCTCAACCACATTTTACTGATTCCCTTTCATGGCATGAAGTACACTACTTTTATGAGGACAAGAATTATGGATTCTATTGAAGCAAGTTAATATCATTCATGTTATGATCTTTAACATGACAACTCCTTGATGATAGATTATTTTCAAAAGGGACACAATTATTTATATACTACTTTACTGCATTGTTTTCTGTTGAACATGATATTGATCGATCATCTTAATACCATGCTGGTTCCACCCTTCCTGGTTATAATCTTCTCTGTCTGTAATAAATGAGATTATGGGTATATTTTTTTCTATTGACATGTTCAACTTCTTCCACCATCCCTGCTCTTAAGGAGTGCTGAGCCTCCCTCTTTTTATCATAAAATTGTGTAATAACAACAAAATTTTGTTCACAGATGGAGGATAGGGGGTCTCATTACGAGCCAGTCTACCATGTTCATAAGGTTGTAAGAAAGTGACATTCCCATTATGGCCACCACACCAGGGTTATGATCCATTGGATAGTCAAATTATCCTTGGAACATGAGGTCTCATCACGAGCCGGCCTGATCACTTTTGCTACATCCCAGTGAATGGCAGTGTGGTTATCTGGTTACCACGCCAGCACATTGATCTCTTCTGTAGAACAACAATGTAACTCTCTAGTTATAAATTGAGGATTCTCGCTCATATGGGTTAAAAAGCAACCCTGCCGAGGCTATGGACGCCTGCTGGCAGCAGCGGCTCTGCTTATGGTATTGAAGTTATATCTTATCGTCAATTATTATTATAATACCCTTTTCTTATTAGAGAAGTTATTTCCTTACTTTTTTCCCTATTTTGAACCTTTATGCATGAGAAATTGTTTTATGATCAATCACATCATTTTCAGCTAGCATACTATCAGTAAAGCATCTTTTTGGCACATTGTTGTTCTTTTTCTCTTTTTCATAACTTATCATCAATCCAAAGCGTCATATCTTTTATTCATAACTATCTTTACACACTCTGCTCTCATTATAACCATAACTCCCGCTATCCTATCATTGATATGTGTACTCTGCTTCATTCACTGCTATATTGTTCATTCCCCTGCCTTGCCATCAGCACAACACCTCTCATATGCTTTATGGTCATGAACTTTTCCAATTGGAGGGGGGAATGTATGCATTATGGGATTGCATGCGATATGATTACTGAACTCTGCCATCACTTGTTGATTTGCCAAAATATTAGTATTGCATGTATACATAAGTTTATCTGATTGAAATTTTTGCATGCATCTTATCTATTGCTTACACTATGGATTCAAGAACATTGTATGCCAAATAGTGCTTTCTTTGTAGGAAAACAACAAGTATGGGCAGAATTCTATTCATAGCATGACCACACTATCAAGACTCCTAACAGAAGAGGCTCGCGCACGTGAACAATTCTTCAGACATGATGTGCTTACCTGGATTCTACCTTTTGCATCACTTTCAACACCAACTCTGCCTACATCAGCTTCAACACCTGCCGGTACATATATGTCATTCCACATTTTTGGAGGTAAAACTTGAGGTAAAATAGCATAATTTTCTGATTTATTACGAATTTAGGAGAATTTCATGAAAATCCATTTTGAGCATTATTTATCATCCTTCATTCCACATCTTTACCACTTTCCCTTTTTCAGTAGCATATCATTTTCGCGTATGGGGGAGCGTTCATCTCATTCATTTCTTTCTTATGACCATGTTATTCATATTCTTTATCATCCATCGCTATTCTTATTCATTCTCCACACCTCCCTTCTTCCATGTTATTTTACACCAAGCATAGATTTCAACAGATTGTAGCAACCACCTCTATTCGTTTTTCAGCATTGCATGAGGGCATGCTAATTCTTCAGTTTGGGGGAGGCATTGCTACACATGATGGATGTTTTCTATTTTATTTCTCATTTAAGACATACAATTTCATTTTTATACAGTGCAGAAGTTGATTTGCATATATCTTTAAAACTATGAACTGAATTCTTGTGATTTCTGGATAACAAAGAGGGATCATTAAAATACACAAACCCAGATAATTTCATGCTAAGTTAGTTCATAAAATTTCAAAAATCATGCACTCTCAGCGCGCTCATTTTGTTTATATCTCATGATCCATGCATCAAAATAGTCTAATTTTTGGATCATAAAGGCATTCATATATTATAAATTTACTTGCCAAATTTCAACAAAAGCCGGTTGGTAGTTTTTGAGAAAATGGTTAATGAAGTTTGCTGTTACTTATATCATATTTTGTTGCAACTTCATACATATAGTTGAATGTCAATGCAAAAATTGTTATGCGTTCATCAAGATTGCTAAAATTGAATATTCATTAATTAAGGAAGCATTCATTTGTTCTATCCATTTCATGAGCCGAGATGAACATATTTTTATCGTCAGTTAACACATGGTTTTTTGTTCAGCTGTACGAGGACATGCAATATATTCGCTCGTTGCATGAGGACATGCAACATATTGAGTGTGGGGGTATGTTGGGCCGTTAATATGCCATTATGATTATCACTTGTAACACTTATTTCATCCATTTTTACTCTTCTCTATTATATCATTTGTTATAATTTATCATTTAAATCCATTTTATAAATGATTTATGCTCTTATGGATGAATATTATTTATTCTCCTTTATTTCTAATAAATTGATGATTATGTATGATTTTATCAATGATAGTTTTAATAAATCAGTTGTAACATTATTCACCATTTTTAGCCTCCAAGATAATTTCCAGATTGAAGATTTGATCATTAAAAGTGCCAACTCGAAATTCGTCGGAATAAGAAGTGACGATTTTATGGTTGAGATTCGAGCAAATGAAGAAGAATCTGGAAAATCCGGAACATGGGTTTTGTCCAGAACGGACCCAATTAACTTTATAAAAGAATGGTTTGCCCAAATTCGGCTTGTATTGAGAGATACTTAGGGTTCTTTGAACACGATTTTCTCAGATCTGTTGTTGCGGCCGCCCTCCAAATCTCAGCTGCAAAGCCAAATTGGCCTTGTTCTTGTTGATCAAATGGTTAGAAGCCCACCAATTTTGTAATAGAATCATGTTGTAATTATCTCTATTGTAACCACTTTCTGCTCTCTTTGTATTTAAATCAGAACAGAGATCAGAGAGGGGGAAGGACTTTGAGGATGATTCGGGATGGATTCGAATGATGGAATTGAGCATTCAGACTTAGAGATTCAAGAATGAAGATGGATTATTCATGATAGGATAGGGATTGTTGCTTTGCCATTGTAATCTTCAAAGCTTTTGCTGTTGTAATGATTTCACAATTTGAGGATGAATAAATAAAAGGGTCATGTTTCATCTCACCGATTCGAAGAAATCAAATAACATCCGCCGGCGCTAAGGGCCCACCTCCTCGTGGAGTATGGCCGTTGTATCGTCGTTGTCATTTTTCCGCCGCAGATGGTTTGAAAACCTTCCTATTTCTTTGAATCGTAATGCTTTACAGTTTCATGTTCTTTACTTCGCTGTTTAGTTTGGTTGATTAATTGCAATAGTTTGCTTTTAAAGAGCTTTCCTAGTTTACTTTCAATGGCAGCTTTCCATTTCCTATTATTTGCATTATCTTTGCTTTGGTGTGAAGAACGATCTGAAACCAGAGGGGTATCGACATTTGTCGTCTAGTCCCCACAGATTAATGATCCGTTCCGGGTTACTTTTGGTTGCGACCGCTTCAAAGGGATGAGTTAGTCACATCGGGACTCGAGATCGATACATTGCTTATTTTTCCCAATGCATGATTTAAGTCTTAAGGTCTTAAATGCTTTGTTGTAAGCAGATTTTATTTCCAGCCTTTCATTTACTTTTGGATTTTAAGCACTATACTGCAAAACATTACTCTTGAGTAAATAGCTGCCTCAGACTGAGTACACTCTTGAAACAAAAAGTCGTCCCTGGGTTGATAATTAATGTGAAGGTAATTAGGAGTTAAAAAGACACCTTTTTATCGCTCCACAGCAGGGTAGAGAAAAATTTCTCCCTTCCTCTTCTTGTGGCCTCATCAATGGATCCCACCATGGCTAAAAATGATAGGCAATGAATCTGTTCTCCACTGATTCCCTCCAAGTGTAAGATAACAAAGTGTACATCATGAGAAAATGGAAGGTACAAGTGGTGATCTCCTTGTTGCTCAATGGCCTCCTCAAGGTAGGAGTGATGAAAACATGGGAAGTCCTATTCCCAATTAGTGACTCCCTCACCCATGCAATCATCCAAATGAAATGAGCCATTATAGGTAGCTCATCAAAGAAAAATTCAACCCCGGATGTATGCAATGTGTTGGGGCTGAATGGAGAGTTTAGATTTTCCCATCCAAATTGTTTCTCTCTCCATTTATGGTAAGTATGGGGCTGTTTATGCCCTTGGGAAGAAATGATATGGCCTCCAAGAATGGCCCAAGCTACCCCATCAAACAATTCAACCATGAAGTGCCTCCTCCAAGCACTCAAGTCCTTCAAATGGCTCACCCCATGTGAAGACAAGAGTTGTGATGTGGCAATCATGGTTTGCCCATTGTTCCTCCTGAAACATACAACATCAATAGTAGGGAGAATCATACTCCCAATGGGCATCTCCATCACATATCCCACTCTCCAAACAAAGATTCCCATGTACATAGAAACATCAGCAATATATGGAAGAAAAAACAATTGGAAACAATCTATCACATGACAACTGGAAAGTGAATCATAGTTCCTCTCATCGAACCAGTGCAATGCATGCTTGGCCTACATCAAACAAAATAGTAACAAGTGCTCTTCCAGCCACTTTTTTGCTGCCACAATCATTTTACAAGATAGCATCATGAAAGTACCAAGTGGTGTCAATGGTGCACACCAAAAATCATGTGGCTTCCCCCACAAACCACCAATGAGATAGCCATTCTCAATGCTACAAAAGGCTGCAAGTGCATTATTATACAATATGCAAGAAGAAACAACTCTTCTTGATACATCATGCTGCTCAAACAAGGAAAAAAAGTACAACATAAAATGTGAAATTACACCTCCTCCATCATGCACTTGAGATCTTGCGCTGAAATGGCTCAACTGGAATTTCTCCCTCACCTCCAATGAGTAGGGAAGTGGCTGGGACCTCCTTTACATTACCATTTGGGCTATGCATCTCTCCATATGCTGAAATATGTCATGATGGATGCCCTCCCAAGTGAACTCCTCCACCAACTGGAAATATGCATCAAATTTCATAGAAGAGAAGTCCTCATGTGCTGCATGTAGCAGCGTCTCCTTGAGACTAGAAGATCTAGTCAAGAAGATCCTGCCATAGGAATAGATGACCACAGCATCCACTATGTATCTATCATCTCCATCCGGGTCATCAAGAATCATGCATGCACCAAGATCCTTGGAGTACTCTACCAAAAATTGAGACCTCCAATAGGAATCAATCCTCCTAAGAGACAACGTGGGTGATCTAGAATATGAATCTCTCCTCATGCTGTTGCCTACTACTTTGACATCCCTCATGCCAAAGTCATCCTTCAAAATCCTCACCTCCCTGGAATCCAAGAATGGTGAGCCAAGAGACAAGATGTCTCTCACCAATTCTAGAATTGGTGGCCTCCCAGGTGGAATGCCTCCATGTAGTGAGACATCAAAGTCTGAAGTGGATTGCATGTATGAGTGGACTGATTTCTTCCTCTTTTCTCTACGCAATGCAGTCTCCTTCCTTTGCATAAAATTATTATGAAATATATAAGGGTGAATGCTTATCATCCCTTGATGTTGATCCTTCTTATCTTCCTCTCCTTCCATCTCACAATCCACCAATGCTACTGCATGTTGCTCTGGAATTGTGTTTTGGTTCCCACCTGTTGAATCATTTGGAACTCCTTGTAAAGATGCAAGGGCTCCTCTAGTGGAAGCAATGGCTCCCCTTTCACCTCCATGTGGTGATGGATCTTCTTCCACCATCCTCCTTGCAACAAATATGGGCAAGAGATTGTGCTGTGGATCTGCATGTGTGGCTAAATGCTCACACCCACCATGAGAATAGTTAGGGCTTGTTTCAAACCCCTCCAAAAATCTTCTACACTCCTCCCCTTCCATCTCCTTGAGATCTTCTTTAATGCCTTCCAAGGTTTGGAAAAGAAGCAGGGAGATCTCCTCTTCCGTTATTCCTCCTTCTCCTCTTTCTCTCAACAAGAAAGTAGTCATGTCACAACATTGTAGATCAGATTGTGCGGCTGAATGCTCACATACAGCATAAGAAGTACTGGGGATTTCTTCATGATAAGAACTCCTTGAGGGATTTGCATGTCTTCCCCTCCTCATTCCCCTGATTTCTTCCTTCAATTCATGCATGGATTGAGAGAGAGTGTTAGGAAAACTATTCTCTTTGTCCTCTGTGTAATATTTCTTTAGTCCTCTTCTTTATTATTCTGATGGATAGATCTCACAGGCTGAGCTAGAGATCATGCTCTGATACCACTGTAATATCCCAAAATGGGAACTGTCAGCAAGGCATGATTGGAAAATGCATTTTCTAGGAATGGCTACCACGGGATTTGAAACCAGCACTTGGATCCCTTAGATATGAGTATCTAAGTCCTAAATCCAAGAGGATATCAAAAACAAATCCTTCTAGGTGGGGCAAACAGGCATCCCACACCTAGTATGGCTTGATAAATGCCCAATGAGGGACTGCAACAATGTATAAACATATTAATGGATATGAAGCATAAAATAAACTCATAGGACAAGTTAAAAACACATATCGATCAATCCAAGCTACAACAGAAAATTTTGCTTCATTTTATGAGCCAAAAGTTTAGGAAAAGCAGTAATTTATGCCCTAAAAAGGTTAATTTCAGAGATGAGCGTAAAAATAAGGGCAAGTGACGGTGGGATCTCGTAGCATAGGTCATGTGGGACTCACATACCAAATTTCAGCAAAAAAAAATGACTCTAGCTATGTTAAACAGGTCTCCCACTCCCGGTATGGCTTAAAAATGCCTAATCCCCATGACTTAATTATTGCATAAATTACTAAAGCACATGTAACATAATTTTCTAAAGGTGATGGATGAAATATGGTATTTAAATAAGTAAATCAGATCTATAGCATGGTTCGTACACTGTACAATATATAAACAGAAGAATTACATGAAGAAACCCTCAAGATTGAGGTGTTGCAACAAAAAAATGGGACTGCAAAGCTTGACAACGTTATTTTATTGATGCTACAGCTGATATATATTACACATCATATCTAGAGAAGATATGTACACAAAAGGATAGATCCAATATACTAGATGGGCTCCTTAATACACTCCCCTTGGGGATCTGAGAAAATCATGAACAACAGTGAGTAGATATGAGATCTAAGTTGCAGTCCTGCAGTAATATTCAGGAATTCTGCAGTAAATAGAACCAGATGCAAATCAGATCTGAAATGAACATGGATTGGATGGCCAATCCATGGATCACCACAGTGCAAGGAGAGCCCCTTAACACCAGAGATCACTCCTCCAAAACGTTGCTCAAACACCTTGCAACTTCCCTCTTGCAGATAACGTAGTTATGGGAGAGAAACTGTGATGTTAGATTTAGTACTGAATAGGCCTGATGCCTAGATCTGAAAGTGCAGCTCTAATGATCCAATACACTCTTCCAAGAGGTTAAAAGACATACTCACTGAGAAGAGACACTAGATTTGCCTAGATCTGAATAGATCTAGATTCCACTGCTGCAGGTTGCAAAAACAATCAAACCATCAACATGATCTAAATTGTGGTTGGAAGATGAAGCTTGGCCCAAATCCTAACAGTGGAAAATATAGAACAAGTCTCCTCCAAGAGCTGCTCAAGGAAGGAGGTGGGATTCCCGACCAGGAACACCCAAGTGATAAACAACACTATTCTCAGCTAAAAATCCAGAGAATAAGGAATGTATAAACATATAGCACCTTGAGAAATATCCAATAATGAACCCTCTCCTTGGTCCTTTTATAATTTGGAAATCTTGTCAAACCCTAAACCACCTTGATGATTTAGCTCCATTCACATGAATGGCCTCCAACATGAACTGCGTTGTGCCTTTATGAGATACATTGCATGTAGACAACGCTGTGGATTCGGTCCTATTGACCTAGTCAATTGATCCAGCTTCTTTCACACTTAAGTGTGTTTATGAAGATAGCTCAAATTTTGCTTGTTTCACATTGAGCATTGATTTATTTTGCTACTTAGGAGCTATATTGATCCTCCTTTACAATTTTATTCATGAGACAGATAAAAGTAAAACAAAATTGAATACTCCTATTAGCTTAGGCTAATTAGGAATATTACACAACCAAAAAGGCATGACCAACGATTTGAAATGTCCCTCCTTAGATTTGAAGGCAATATTCCACATATCAGAGGGTTCAATTGGTACTTGGTGATAACCAAAATTTAAGTCAATCTTGCTAAAATATTTGTCCCCCTTGTGCTAGTCCAAAAGGTCATTAATCTGTGGGATTGGGTACCTATTCCAGACAATGATCTTATTTAGCACCTGATAGTCATACAAAGTCTCCAGGTTCCGTCCTTCTTCTATACCGACACGATCATACTCCCACAGGGTGATGAACTTGGCTTGATGTGCCCTTTCTGAAACAACGCTTGAATTTTCCTCTTGATTTTATCATTCTCCAAAAGAAAGCGTCGATAGATTGGCCCGTTTGGTAGCGGCGCGCCAGGGGTCAGATTGATGGAGTACTTGAACTGGCAGTGTAGAGGTACCCTCGTGGATGAGGTCAAGATGTCCCTATAGTCCTCCATGACCTTATCCATCTACTGCTGCCATGCAGAGGAGCCCTATATGGAGGAGGCCTTGGATGTGGCCACAATTTTATTCTTTCCCTCTAGCCAATCATAAGAAAGACAAATTTCTGGGTATGGGAAATGATCTTATTGCATTTCTTTGTAGAGATCAAAGAGATGGTGGTAGGTGGTGCTACCTCTAGTATCCTGTATAAATTATTGCCTAAATTAATAATAACATTGTGAGGCTTAGACTCATACACAACATGATGCTTCCACAAGTATGTTTGGCATAATAATACATCACAAACTTCAAGAGGAACAACATCACACAATACCTCATCCATGAAGGGTGTGATGCTATAGGAAAGGCAACACTCCTGGCTGACGTGAAGACCTCATCCTTGGTCAAGCTACCCAATAGTGTACCACTACGAGTTTGCTGTGGTCCATAGGCCCAGTCGCTTCATGACCTTTTCTGAAATGAGGTTATTTTAGCTCCCATTCTCGAAAATGAACTGTAGCAGAGAACCCTTCACCCATATATGTGAGTTGAAGAGGCGCTCTCCCTCCATTGGATTTTTGGTCTCAATCTTCTAGATCTTGGTGTTGAAAACAGTGGAATTGGATTGTGCATCAATAATATACTTCCATTTTTCATTCTCCTTATCGAGTTCTTAGTCAGATTCAAAACATGCATCTGATTCAGAATTCTTCAGCTCAGCTACCAATGACTACTTAGCTCAACACTCACTCGTGTTGTGAGTGGGGCTCTTATGGAACTCACACCATTTTCCTATATCCTTCTTTGTCTTCATGGTGTTTTTCTTTTCTTATGCCTTCAACGGTTTTTTCTGTGTCATCCTGCCTAGGATTTTTCCTTTGTTCTACGGTTTATGGGCACCTTTCCCATGCTTCAGAATCGTAGATCGAAATTCTCGCTTCTTATATTTAAATTTATGCTCGATCTTAACAGCGTATCGATAGGCAGTGCCAAGGAAGGAGATTTCGAGGAACTCCATCTCATACTGGATGTGCTTGTATAGACATCTGTAGTACTTGAGTACCAAATTCCACTTAGTTTACTTGATACCCAACTTCGTGCGAAGGGTATGAAACATATTTGTGAACTCTAGCACATCTTGTTCCCTTCCCTGCCGTAGCATCGTCCACTTTATGTATTTATCTTCATAGCTCCCAACAGGGTAATATTTTTCCTTGATGTCATCTCAGAAATAATTCCAAGTGGGTGCAGCTAAAAATAGTGAGGGTTCCCTCTCGTCCCTCTTCTCACAGTAGGTTTCCCACCAGTCCTTGACATGGGGGACGACTTTGAGGAGTGTAAAAGTAATATTTTCCCGATTGGAAAAATCATGAATTGAAAAATATCCTTTTAACAGATTTAACCATTTATCTACGACATCCACATCTATCTATCCTTCAAATATGGGGATGTAGAAGTTGGATTATACCTTAAAGGGGGTAGCGCCTCCAAAGTGGCTACTGGATGAAGATGCGTCACCTGTGGGTAGCCGCCGAAGGATTTGGGAAAATGTATCCATCATCGTGTTCCTCTGTCGCTTGAGGGATTCTTCGAGCAATATTTTTAAAGGATCTCCTACTCCGTCGTCTTTATTTTCTTCTGCCATGGGAGGCCGTAGGGTTTGCGAGGTTGGTCTTGCAAAGTTTCAAATAATTTGAGCCCTAACTCCTTATACCATAGCCTCATTGGGGACATGCAAAGAAAAACAAAGAAAGAGCAGACCTCTATGATACTAGTGATCCAAAATTATACAGGAATGCAAAAAAATACATATATAAACATAAAAATAGAAATGTAGTAGAAATAAAACTTCATTTCATTAATATCAAAGAAATGAAATATGCTTACATACATAATGGAAATAAACTAGCTTAGGCATTGTTAGCTTATCTCAGAGAAGAGATGTGGCCGCTACATCCCTATGAAATGTGTTACAATGAGGCTTGAGGGCCTATTTATGATTTATAAATAATGGAAAACCATAAACATCAAAAAACCTAACCCTAGGAGATGAAGCGCTAAAACTGTGGTCTCATTGGGGTAAATTGGTACGTCAACTTCCTGGGGTTGTAACTTTGGCATACGATCTCTGTTTGACATGCACGATACCTCGTTAGAAAAATATATCTAAGGAATACAAATTTTGACAACAATATTGGTTCTATTTTCCAAAAAAACAGCGTTTAGGTCCTCAAAACAACTCTGGAAATTCAGGACCCAAAAAACTGCCAAAAATAGTAAATTGTGCTACAATTAAGGAAACTGAAAAAATAATGGTACAACGGTGGGGGTCCAAGTGGAATAGGATGGTGGCCACCAATATCCACATGGATCAAAATGACTTCCACGAAGCCCATCAGTTCATTTTTCTCTTCAAGTTGTGTCATGGTATGCTTCATGTAAGGCTCCCTATCAACTTGAATCTAATTATTTTTGCCCTTGTACGAAAGCTAGACACTAGTATAAAATGGTGAAATTAGTGAATACATGACTAAAAAATCTAGTTACCAAAAATTTTCCAAGTGAAATACTACAAAAAGTTAGCAATATTAAGAGACCTAACTAAAAACGACTAAAAAAATGACTAATTTAGTCATGAGTTAAAATATTAGTTAATAAGTATACTGCTAAAAATGACTAACGTGAATGACTAATTTTTTCTAGGAACAAAAATATGAATACCTAAAAAGAACTACGATAATATGAATTAGTATTTCATGTTAATCATTTTTATTGTATCACTTCAAAAATCTAAACTTACAAGTGCTGGGGGATTCAAAGGCTGTTATAGATTGGATGAAAGGTTATACTTCCTTATACACTTCTTTATTGGATCAGAGTACGACTAGAATTATGGAGCTTATTAGAATATTTAGGGTTATATTATTTTATCACATTCACAGGGAGTTAAATTCAAAGGTTGAAAGATATTTATCGAAAATGGGAGTGGGCCAACACCTCCTTTTGCAACACGACATGGCCACCTATATATGTTGCAAAAACCTTTCCAACTTATTAATGGGTTGCACATCTATTTCAAATTTCTTCTTCATCTTGAAAAGTGGTAGTGCCAAGGAGAGGGTATGAACTTATATTAAGGAATTTTCACTTAGTACCACTACCAAGTTTCCTTCATGAAACTTTTCAAATGTCTTAAGTTTTCTTCACAACTTCTCATGGTGCTTAAATTACTTGCCTAAACCTCTAATTGAGACTACAACCCTCCAACATATCTAACTATTCAAACTCTTCAACCCTTGTTAGAGTCTTATTAGACATGCACTCATTCCTGAAGCATAACATAACACTAGCATCCCAAATGTGCATTGTATTCCCTCTTTTAATGCCTCATTGAAACCACATTATCACACTTCTTAAAATTAAATGTTCACATCTTAAGGAAAAACACCTACTTTTCTTATAACAACCTGTTGTACAGTACAAAAAACCTCCCCATTTCAAATTTTTAGAATAAATTCTATTTTAGAAATAGGTCCCCTTTCTTTTAGATAGAAATAAAATATTTTGAGGAAATCCGATTATTTTAAATAAAACAATAAAAAGATTCATTGTTTAAAAGTAATGCATCACATATCACATGTTTCAAATGAAAATGAACAAAAGCAACATTGAATTTGTTCCAATCCGATCAATCATAAGTCTTATATTGCATTGGCACAAAGTGTAAATGTATTCATGTTAAAAGGTCCGATGCGATAAAGTAAATCACAATTGCAAATAGGTAGAGTCTTAAGGTTTCACATTTGTTTTGCGAAACTCCGATGCGATGTAACTTATTGCAATCACATTTCGAAAAGTTTATCCTTCATTTGGTCTATTTTATAAACTCCGATGCGATATACTTTTATTGCTAATCTCAAAACGGCAAAAAATATGAGATGTCTTTCCTTTTCCTTTCAAAAACTCCGATGCGATACAACTCATCACAATCACATGTTGTAAAAGCAAAGATTACTTGTTTTATAAAAGTTCCGATGCGATGGGTCCCACCATCATCACAATTGCATTTCGGTGAAAATCATGAAAAATTCAATCCCTTTGGAAATATCCGATGCGATACACCTTTATCGCTAATCGCAAATCTGCGGAAAATATTAGATGTCTTTTCTTTTCCTTTCAAAAACTCTTATGCGATGTATTGTCAGTATTTATTAATCGCTATTTTGCGTCGCACATATATTTATCGGTCAATCGCCATCAGAAAATTCAAAGGGAAAAAATTTACATTAACATTACAATATCGCCGATCTTCGATTGTACAAGCATCATTAATTGGAAAATCAAACGAATTATGGTAATTGATTCTTATGAATGTGTAAATGTGACTCTCGTGGAGGAAATTTAAGTTTAATACGGAGTTAATCAGTTGGGATCTTTGATAAAAATCTTTTCGCATAAGCTGTTCTCTTAACTCCATTTCTTCCCGCATCTGAAAGGTTTGTCTCATTTGCAGAACTATAGAACATCCAACCCTTTTGTTCACCAAACCAGTGAAACGATACTAGATGAATAATATGTCTAAGAAGCTTAATAAATCAAGAACTGCTACCACCGCAAAGACTGCTGCCATTACCACAATGCCAAAAGAAAAACCAGCTAAAATCAAGTTGGTTACAGATACTGCACGCCAGGGTCTCGGGAAGCTTTCCTAGGAAGACGTTTATAACCTGCGTGAAAAAGAAGACCCTACAGTTACAGAGGTAAAGGCAAAAATGACGGATGAAGAATAAGATTCAGATGACAATCCCCTCAAGGAACTCGCAAAATCTTTTCTTCATAGAATTGCGGCTTGGGAAAACATATTCCCATATTATGACATAATATGATGGGTGATAGACAACACTACCATCACAAACAAAACATTCATGACAACTAGGGGTAAAATGTTTGGGTCTTTTAGAGTGGAACACATCAAGGCAATGTACCATCTTCCAAATCCTCAGAAGATCTACAACAAAGGCTTCATAGAAGATTTTACCGCAAGCAATGAAATTGAATCAGACCCAATTAAAGAATGGAGACGAGATCCAGAAAAGCATAAGCATGAGACTTCAGGTATGTATTCCGTAGAGTCTCTTGCACCCCCGTATTGTTATGTTTCCATGATAATGTGTAGAATTTTCAGGAGTGATAATTCTGCAAGGTTTTCAATTCAGATGGTACCCCTAATTCATGCTGCTATAAATTTTGAAATTATGGATTGGTCAGTTATTCTTTCTGATAAGATGGATAATAGGATTCTGGACTATAGAAAGAATAAAAATAGTGGAAATAATCCCCCATTTCATTTCTGTGCCTATATCTTAGATGCTCTATGTTTTAATTCTAAATTCCCTATTCTGGGTTGGAAATGGACTTCACAGGAACCTGTCCCAATTCAAATTTACCATAAACTTTTATGGAAGGCTCATTTCAAGAACCATGTATATAGAATTTTCCATGGCTTCATGTTACCAATTTACCAGACCATTTTTAACCAATTTCCTCCTCAGCTCTCTGAAAAAGCAAAGCTTGATATATCCCTAATTGACAATTGGTTTGGAGAGGAAAATTTTACCTATATTAGGGTTTTTGGAAGCATTGTCGAACCTCATGTCTTACCTCTATATGTTCCTGATAAAATTTTAGCTCAAGAAATTTCTTACCAGTTGACAAAGAAAGGGATGTCTAGGTGTTTTAAGAATTCCAAAAAATTGATGTGGCTTACCTTTCCTTTCCATTGTGGATTTTATACTCTTAATAATTTTAAACATGCTGAAAAAGAAACCCTTAAGATAAGCAATCTTAAGCTTGCAACCGTTCCAGGCGGACAATATGACCCAAATAAAGTGGCTTTTGATTTCACAAATTTTGTCCAAATTGCTAAGTTTGAGCATGAGCCTGATGTCTTTGATTATTTATTTGTCTCAATTGAGAAATTTTCCCGAGTATATGATCTAGCTAAATCCAAATTTCAAGCAGAAGATATGAACAAATTTATACAGTTCAGAAGCCAGAGATTACTTGAAATTCCCCTTGAACAGCTATGGATTCCTTTACAAGAAAATGAAATTATGGAAATAGAACAAAAGAAAAAGGAAGATACAGCCAGCAAAGCAGAAAAAGAAGTGTCTATCAGCAAAATTGATATGCACTAAGAAGGAAAGAACATGTAACAAGCCTGATGTGTGGACAGAAAAGGAGAATACTGGCAACAAGGCTAATATAAAGTCTGAAAAAGAAGATATAGATAATAATCCCAATGATCAACCTGAAAGAGAAAAGATCACGTAGAAAGAGGCAAATTCTATTGAAGTGATTATTACTTCCCATTTTCTACAACAGTATGAAAAATTCGCTCAGTAAATAGGAGACCAAAACAATCCTCAAGTTGATAATCTCAATAATGAGGATATGGAGATCATTCTTGAAAATCCATCAGAAGAAATTGTGTTGAGAGTTGAAGACATCCCTCCTCTGGATATCTTTTATAGTCCTAAGCATAGGGCTGTTGTCAGAAAACAAAGAAAAAGAAGAAAGATAGATCAAGGACCACTTGCAATTTCACAAGTTGAATTAATGAATGTTGTATGGAAGAATACTGAGGTAAATCCTTCAGAGGATCTTACCAAACTATCACAATATGCAGGTGACTACAGTGCAGCGACTATAGATAAAGCTGCTGAAGTCAATCAAATGATAAAACAAAAAGACTTAAAGATAACATTTCTAGAGGAGAAAACAACAGGCAATCAACAAAGAATATTGCAGTTGGAACAAAATTTGGAAGAAGAAAGACTCAGAGCCAAAAAATTGGAAGAAAAACTGAGTATTGAAAAGAAGAAGCTTGATTAGCAAGCTTTGAATAAACAACAACAGTTGTCTCAAGAGGTATCCAAATTACAGACTTTGTTGCAAAATGAGAAAACTACCAAAGCAGAGCAAGAAAAAACATTTCAAGCAAGATTGGATAAATTTAAGGATTATCCTAAAATTGACCAATTTAAAACAGAAGCTCTGGAAATATGTAAACTATTGTCTCAGCAGTTGGATGATCTGTGCTCAAAATTGCACAAGCTGAAGCTTTATGTGAAATAACATCTTCCCTCATTGATGAATCAGTCAGTGCCAGAATTGAATTTGAGAATGCATATGATAAGATTTCAAAATTTATTTCATGGTAGGACTCAGAACAAGGAAAGAGGGAAAATATTCCCATAATCGAAGAAAGGCATAAAGAAATTTTGTTTGCTGAATGGGATACACAGTTGATTAAAGAAGAACGTGCTACATCAAGGGCCAAAGCCATAATGAAAAATTTGAAATAATTAGTAAATGATAGCTTGTATGCTACTAATTTAATTTTTTATTGTACTCCAGGTAAATTACCAAGGATGAAAGAAATTGATACCAGATGGAAGCAAGAAATAATCAACAGGAATCAAAAGATCAGCAGAATACAGGAAATTACATGGGATTTTCCATGGACATATTTGATCAAACCACAAAGTCAGCAAATAGCAATCAAATGCCTTTCTAATTCCATAAATTACATCATTCCAGAGCTATCTGATGCCACATACACTAGTCAGTTGCATTTGAGGCTGAGTCATCCAACCGAAGTTAAAGATATGCTCAAAATCTGCCACCTTAGCACATTGAATACAGAAGAAATTCAATGAATCGGTTTTATTTGATATTGCAAGTCTTTTCCCGGATCTCTGCTAGTTAATTTGTTTTTTTTAATTTCCTATTTAAACCCCTTTCAAGCATTAAGAAAGGGGTCCTGAATTTGTAATATTTTGGCTTTGGATAATACATTTCTGTACTCCATTGACTATCTTATTTTTTATAAAGGATCACATTCTGTGATTTTATGGTGAATTATCTTTGAGAGTTGCATTTCTGTACCTTGAAAATTGTTCTAAGTTAAAGCGCAGGATCTGGATATCGAATTGCATCAAGGAAATATCTTAATGAATCTGGTATTTCTATTGATTTACTGTTATTTTATTTTTTATGTAATGAAGTATTCTCTTTGAAATTTGCTATCATTTATATATGCTTGTTTCTCAAATATTTCTTTATCATATCATTTATGAAGATATAGAAATATTCATCTATCATAGTATGTGCAAATGATATAGAATTATGAATGCGATGTGTTATTCTAACTCTGTTTAATTTCTTAAATAGAGTTATCATTATATGATACTGCATCTTTCTATTGAATAATAATACATTTTCATGGTTATTTGTTTAATTGAAACAATCTTTAAGTCGTATTCATATTTAATACGCGGGTTAGTTTTAGAATTATTTGTAAGTTATAGATTAAATTGGATATATTAGCTTAGTTAGTTAGCTCCATTTATCCACTTACACAAACACTCCATCACCAATCCATTTATTATTAGGAAATTGGTCCTACAAATCTAGTCAGAGCCACCACACCAAACGAAAAAGGAGCTGTCCTAAGATCCGGACTGGGTGGTTTTCCCCAATGTTTGAAGCAATGATTTTCGAGGCTTAAACATTTTAGGTGCTAGAATGAGGGCCTAAGCTATGAATGGAAAGTAAATCCAAATCTACAGGCCATTCCAAGATAAATTCACCCTCATCACCTTCTTCAATTTCCTCTACATCTCAAATCTCTAGGGAAGAAATTGAGAAGAACATCAATACACCCACTACCAAAGCTTTAGATCTGTCAGAAAATCAACCTCCTAAGTCCCCTGAAATACAAGATTTAGTTCATAAACTCCAAGGGTTTTCATTATCGTTAGAAGAGTCTGAATTATCTGTAGGTAGTGTTACTTCACAATTTTTTTCTTCCAGACCTCTCACTAGGTCACAAAGCGAAAAACTTGGTATTCCTCCAAAGGAATTTCCTTTACCTAGTCGAGTTAAAACCAGAAAAACACTGTCGAAATCAGGTAGTGATATTATTTCTTCATCATAAACTCATTCATCTGCTTTCCAGACTCAAACCCAGAAGAGTATAATTATTCCAACAACCTCTACTCAAACACCAGTTATCTCTTCAAGTCCCTCAATCGTTATCCAAACAATGGCATAAAGACCATGGACTAATCCAGGGGTTGTTGAAATGCCTGCACCTTTTCATGATTTTCCAGACCATCCTGAAAAGTGGCTGCCAAAATTTAGTCCTAACCTTGGTATACAAGCATAAGAACACATTAATAACTTTATGTTATCTGTAAATTTAAATGCAGTACAACATGAAGATGTTGTAGTTAGGTTATTCCCTTATACTTTACAAGGAGCAGTAGGATCCTGGTATTTTTCATTACCATCGGGATCTATTACAAGTTGGGATATTTTCCAGGAACATTTATTAACCAAAGTTGGAGATGATAGATCAATAACGACTTTAATTAATGATCTCTCCAATTTGAGAGCAGAATCCAAAGAACCCATTAAAGATTTTAATTCCCGATTCAACAAACTTTTGAATAAAATTCCTACAACCTCAAAACCTAGTGAGCAAGTTCGAAGTGAATGGTATATAACAACTTTACCTTCAAATATAGCAATTTTTGTAGATAGAGCTGCTAAACCTACTTTGGCTGAAAACATGAAAGAAGAAATTGCAGTGGAAAGACAGATTATTGCTTTGGATAAGAAGAATGCTCTTGAAGACAAAAAATCCAAAAGGGTCAACTTTAAAGATGACTCAAAGAAGAAAACACCTAAGGATCCTTATGAAATGGAAGGCTTATAGAAAGTTCTGAAGACTTTGTCCAACAAAATGATCGAAATCAAAAAACAAGTGGTAGAAACTTCTACCAAAAGGCCATTTAGAAATTCCAAAAGGAATCAGAAAATTGAATCTAAACCACCCAATTAAATATCCAATGCAGAGTTCGATCTAGAAGAAGAAGAAGATGAAGATACACCTATATTATAGGAAGAAGGTGAAGAAGAAGAAATAGCCAAATTACATGGGATGTGGGATTTCATTCTTCCTAATTCAGACAGTGAAAAAGAACAAGAAGCCATGCCAGTAAGTACAAGAAGTAAATATATAGCAGAGCCTGTCTAAACAGTTCCCAAAAAAAGTTCAACTTTGACCACTAAAGACAAATCCCCTGTAAAGAAAACTTCCTCTTTTCCTACTCAAAATCAACCATCATCTTCTAATCCTCCTACAAAAACATCTAAGACTCTGGTGATATAAGATCCTATGGATTATAGCATTGTTGAAGACATGAATAAAACCAAAGCGAATATCTCTCTACATGAACTCAACAAACTTAAATATCAACAGAAGTTGTTATTGAAAGAATTAAATGAAACACCTATTTCTCCTCTACTAAGTGGTGTAGTTTCCAAAGCATCCAAAGGATCAGGTAAGCCACCAGATAAAGTAGATGCTACTGATACTGTTCTTATTGGAGAAAGATCAAATTCTCAGACACCTCCTTTTATTTTGACTTATGAAATATATAACAAGAATTTGCATAACTGCTTAATAGATTCAGGAGCATCATCTAACATAATGCCTACTTTAGTCTGCTCAAAATTAAACATCGAGCCCCAGAAATCTGCTGTTCATATTGTTCAATTAGATCAGACTAAAGTGCAAGCTGTGGGAGAAATTAATTCAGTCACCATTAGGTTAGCCTCTGATCCCAGGATAGTCTAGAGAATTGATATACTAATTGCAGATATTCCTGAGTTTTATGGATTAATATTAAGCAGGGATTGGTCTGCAAAACTTAATGGTTATATTGCCATTGATTATTCTCACATGTGGCTTCCTCACAAAGGGAAACCAAATCAAATCAAGGTTGAGCAAGAAAAGCACATGATGCATACTGTAACAGAATTTGAACAAGCAAATGAATGCATAGCTTTTAATAACAACATCCTCAGAGGTTATTCTGCTGAATCATTTCATGGAAATTTCATAGCACCGCAATCACCTTTTTTTGTAAATATTTTTATTTCGCAAATTGAAAATTTTCACAAACTGATTCTTCAAGAATTGTTAATGTTTCTGATCAATGTATAGATAAACCTGTAGATAAGTCTTTATTTTGGTCTTTGTATTTTTATGGATCAAAATCCAATGATGGCGTAGGAGCAGGATGCATTTTAGTTGATCTAGATGGGGAAAAAAATGCTATCATGTAGATTAGAATTTGAGTGTATAAACAACACTGCAAAATATGAAGCCTTGATCCAAGGGCTTTATAAAGCAATAGGGTTAAATTTTAAGTACCTGAAAGTGTATGGTGATTCCGAAATTGTTATTAGACAAGTAAGAAACACTATCCATTGTCTTTTAGATCATCTTAAACATTATAAATCCCTTGTTCAAGATCTTACCACTCAATTTTTAGCATTCAACATCTTTTCTATCCCTAGAGCTTAGAATTCATTAGCTGATTTGTTAGCTAATGCTACTTCCAAGCTCCTCCCAGCTGAAGATTATAGTCCAGATAGGTTTTCAGTTGAATTAATCTTTAGACCTTCTGTGCTAGATAAAGTCACCAATTGGAGACTATTTTATCATGATCAAGATATTTTAAATTTCTTGACTTCAGAAAAATCTTATGATGGCCAAATAATTGATGAAAATGATCATGATCTTCAAAACACATCAAAAGACAATGAAAATCCTATTCCCAAATCTGTAGTCAAACTTGAAGACTTATATGATATTAAATATAGTTTCAAAAAGGTTACTAATGTTAAACTTCAAAGTTCTACTTTGAAGTTTGAATTAGTAAATATGGGTACTGAGTCTAAACCACAAAATGTTAATTTAGGACTTGAGTTAACATCAGAAGAAAGGACAACTTTCATCAGACTTCTTAATAAGTACAAAAATGTCTTTGCTTGGAATTATGAGGATTTGAAAACTTATGATACTTCTATTATCCAACATACTATTCCAATGCTTTTCGATGTAAAGCCAGTGCAATAGAAGTTAAGAAAAATTCATCCCAATCTGGAAGGACAAATCAAGTCAGAATTGAACAAACTTTTGAAGGTGAAAATTATTTTTCTTGTAAGAAATTCTAGTTGGGTCTCAAACATGGTTCCCGTAAGGAACAAGAATGGAGATATCAGAATCTGTATTGATTTTAGAAATCTGAATAAGGCATGTCAAAAGGATAACTTCCCATTGCCAACAATGGAACAAATACTTCAAAAGGTAGCTGGTTCTGAACTCATGTCTTTTCTTGATGGCTTTTCAGGCTATAACCAAATATTGGTGCATCCAGATGATAGGCTAAAAACTACTTTCAGAACCAAATGGGGAACTTATGCCTACCAAAAGATGCCTTTTGGTTTGATAAATGCAGGAGCTACTTTCCAGAGAGCCATGGATATGGCATTCAAGGGTTTGATTAATAGATCAGTTGTTATTTATCTTGATGACATAACCGTATTTTCAAAGAAAAGAGCTAATCATCTGCATGATTTGAAACAAATATTTGAATGATGTAGAAGATTTCGCATTTCTTTAAATCCAAAGATATCCTTCTTTTCTCTGAATGAAGGAACACTCATAAGATTTGTTGTGTCTAAAGGTGGCATATATATTGATCCTGATAGAATAAAAGAAATTTCTGATATTTCTTTACCACATAACAAGAAATCCATGCAATCCTTTTTGGGACAGATCATTTTTTTCAAAAGATTTATTCCTGATTTTTCTTAAATAGTTTTACCTTTGCAGAATATGATTAAGAAAAATTCAGTTTTCAAATGGTTACATAAAGAAAAAGAAGCCTTTGATTTAATCAAACATGCAATCATTAATGCACCTACATTGAATACTCCTGATTTTTCTAAACATTTTATTATGTATACTTTGGCTACTGAAACATCCTGTGCTACTATTTTGACACAATCCAATGATCAACAAGAGGAAGCACCAATCTCTTTCTTTAGCTCAAATATGTAAGGAGCCGAACTTAACTACTCTGATGTAGAAAAATAAGACTTTGCTATATTTAAATCAATCAAACATTTTAGACCTTTTCTCCTAAAAACACATACAAAGATTATTGTCCCATTATCTGCAATGAGACAATTGTTAATACAAAAGGAAGTAGGAGAAAAGAGAGCTAATTGGGTAACAAATTTACAAGAGTATGATATTGATATTAAGCTAGCTAAAATTTTTAGAGGGAAAGGTTTTTGTAGATTGTTAGCAGGAGCTTCCAACAACCAGAGTATCAAAATCAAGATAATACTATTCAAGTAAATCAGATAAGTATTATAGATTCTGAATCTCAATATGCTGATATGATCTTTTATTTGAAAAATGAGTATGCTCCTTCTAATATCAGCTATACAAACAAGCGTGCTTTAAGATTAAAATCCAAACACTTCGAAATCATTGATGATGTGTTATTCAGAAGAAATTATGATTCAATTTTATTAAGATGTCTTGAAAAATCTGAAGCACACAAGGTATTGCAAGAATTACATGATGGACCAGCAGATGGACATTTTGGAGGTGATACCACGTCTCAAAAAATAATCCATGCTGGTTACTATTGGCCTACCTTGTTCAGAGACGCACATGATTATGTAAGGAAATGTGTGATTTGTCAAACTGCTAGTGGAAGACAAAGGAAACCAACCTTTCCTTTACAGCCAGTAAACATTGAGCGACCATTTGAACAATGAGGACTTGATATTATTAGAGAAATTGTTCCACATTCTTCCAAGAAACACAGATACATCCTTACGACAATGGATTACTTTACAAAGTGGGTAGAAGCAATTCCTTTAAAGGTAGCCAATTCTGATGCAATCATTGAATTCATTGATCAATTGATCATTACCAGGTTTGGTGCACCTAACGCTCTTGTTTTTGACAATGCATCTTATTTTTATGGAAATAGTTTAATGGAATTTGCAATCAAAAGAGGTTTCAAATTGAAATATTCAGGAAATTAATATCCACAAGGTAATGGTTTAGCTGAATCAAAAAATAAAAATCTTATCAAAATAATCAAAAGAACGATTGATCAAAGTCAAAAGAACTGGCATAAATCTTTAATTTTTGCATTATGGGCTGATCGCATAACTCATAAGGTTTCAATAGGTACTTCACCTTTTAATCTAGTCTATGGAAAAGAAGATGTAATACCATAAAACCTAATACTTCCATCTTTAGCCTTAGTTCAATTCATTGAAGAGAATCCTTCATCATCTATTCAATAGAGATTTGATCAAATTCTTAAATTAGAAGTATATAGAGAGAAATAAAAAAGTGTTCATGCCAAACATCAAAAACTCATAAAATCTTCTTTTGATTCAAATTCTATTGGATCCAAGACTTTGAAAATTGGTGATATTGTTCTAAAATGGGACAAAGCACATGAAGATAAGGGTAAGAATACCAAATTTCAAAGAATGTGGCTTGGACCATTTCAGATTGCTGAAAAGATAAGCTCATCAACGTTTATATTGCAAGATTTAACAGGAAAGAGAGAATATCTTCCTGTGAATGGGTTTGTCTTGAAAAAATACTTTTCTTAAGAAGGTAACCCCTTCTTACTTGTACATATTCCAATATGCAAGTGTGTTTGCTTACAAATAAGGTTGTTAAAAGTCTTTAATTGAATTTTTGCTATTTGAAAATATCTTCGAGAAAATATTATAAATACTTATTTTATGTAAATAAGAATTTTTAAGGAAATGATTACAATTTTTGGGTAGTTAAAAATAAAATATTAAACTTTGAAAATTTGTTTAAACATTTGCAAAATCTTTTAAAAACCTTGAGAAAATTGTAAATCATTATAAGTTTATTGAGCAGAGAAAAGTTATCCATTAAAAGTAAAGACTTTTTCAAGCTTTGGCATTCAAAACTCTAAAAATTGTCATCCATTGATTCTTAAGGAGAAAAATCATTTCACCCCATCCATTAAGGTTGCGATTTTTTAGAATGTAATTCTAAGAAATTACATGTCAAAATTAAGAGATAAGGGGTCTCATCACGAGCCTGCTTACCATGATCATAAGAAGTAATAAAACTGACATTACCAATACTGCATTCCAAAATAGGGTAATGGCTTATAATTATAAGACAAGGGGTCTCATCATGAGCCAGCTTGTTCAGTTTAATTACAACTAGTGAGTGGCATTGTTATTAATTGGCTACCAAACTAGAACAATGGATTTTAAATTAAAAATAAAAAATAAAAGAGAAAAACATGAGATAATATGTCTTTGAATTTATCTTTTAAAGAGTCATGACCTTAGTTGGATGGGACAATGAATGGTTGATGGTTAAAAGGTAACCCTGTCGAGACTATAAACGTTTGCGGGCAACAGAGGAAATGCCTCTAACAATAGAGTATATTACAAAAGCTAAAATTGGAAAGGTCCCTTACTTTATTATTATAAACCAATCAAAGCTTGAGAAAACTCAAAAATGTTTTTATTCTTGAGGAATTAGAAAGAAATTGTAAGTGATTTTTATTCTTTTTCAGAGTTAGATTTTATTTAAATTACTCTAAGGATAGTTTTCATTATCTTTAAAACTTTTTACTTACTAAAAGTATAGTGTTCATTTTATTTTTTCAGAGATAACTATTTCTTCTAGTGAATCGCCAATTGTTGTACAGTATAACAACCTTCCCCATTTCAAATTTTTAGAATAAATTCTATTTTAGAAATAGGTCCCCTTTCTTTTAGATAGAAATAAAAGATTTTGAGGAAATCCGATTATTTTAAATAAAACAATAAAAAGATTCATTGTTTAAAAGTAATGCATCGCATATCGCATTTTTCAAATGCAAATGAACAAAAGTAACATTGAATTTATTTCGATCCGATCAATCATAAATCTTATATCGCATAGGCACAAAGTGTAAATGTATTCATGTTAAAAGGTCCGATGCGATAAAGTAAATCGCAATCGCAAATCGGTAGAGTCTTAAGGTTTCACATTTTTTTTGCGAACCTCCGATGCGATGTAACTTATCACAATCGCTTTTCGAAAAGGTTATCCTTCATTTGGTCTATTTTATCAACTCTGATGCGATATACTTTTATCACTAATCAAAAATCAGCGGAAAATATGAGATGTCTTTCCTTTTCCTTTCAAAAACTTCGATGCGATACAACACATCACAATCACATGTTGTAAAAGAAAAGATTACTTGTTTTATAAAAGTTTCGATGTGATGGGTCCCACCATCATCGCAATCGCATTTCGGTGAAAATCATGAAAAATTCAATCCCTTTGGAAATATCCGATGCGATACACCTTTATCGCTAATCGCAAATCAGCGGAAAATATTAGATGTCTTTTCTTTTCCTTTCAAAAACTCCAATGCGATGGATTTTCAGTCTTTATTAATTGCTATTTTGCATCGCACGTATATTTATCAGTCAATCGCAATTGGAAAATTCAAAGGGAAAAGCTTTACATTAACATTTCAATATCGCCGATCTCTGATTGTACGAGCATCATTAATTGGAAAATCAAACAAATTATGGTAATTGATTCTTATGAATGTGTAAATGTGACTCTCATGGAGGAAATTTAAATTTAATATGGAGTTAATCAATTGGGATCTTTGATAAAAATCTTTTCGCATAAGCTGTTCTCCTAACTCCATTTCTTCCCGCGTCTGAAAGGTTTGTCTCATTTGTAGAACTATAGAACATCCAGCCCTTTTGCTCGCCGAACCAGTGAAACGATACTAGATGAAGAAGATGTCTAATAAGCTTAAGAAATCAAGAACTGTTGTGGCCACAAAGACTACTGCCATTACCACAATGCCAAAAGAAAAACCAGCTAAAATCAAGTTGGTTACAGATATTGCATGCCAGGGTCTCAGGAAGCTTTCCTGGGAAGACATTTATAAACTAATTGAAAAAGAAGACCCTACTGTTACAGAGGTAAAGGCAACAATGCTGGATGAATAATCGGATTCAGATGACAATCCCCTCAAGGAACTCGCAAATTATTTTCTTCATAAAATTGCGGCTCGAGCAAACTTATTCCCATATTATGACATAATACGATGGGTGATAGACAACACCACCATCACAAACATAACATTAATGACAACTGGGGGTAAAATGTTTGGGTCTTTTAGAGTGGAAGATGTCAAGGCAATGTACCATCTACCAAATCCTCAGAAGATCTACAACAAAGCCTTCATAACAGATTTTACCGCAAGTAATGAAATTGAATCGGACCCAATTAAAGAATGGAGACGAGCTCCATAAAAGCATAAGCATGAGACTTTAGGTTTGTATTCTGTATAGTCTCTTGCACCCCCGTATTTCTATGATGCCATGATGATGTGTAGACTTTTTGGGAGTGATAATTCTGCAAGGTTTTCAATTCAGATGGTACCCCTAATTCATGCTGCTATAAATTATGAAATTATGGATTGGTCAGTTATTCTTTCTGATAAGATGGATAATAGGATTTTGGACTATAGAAAGAATAAAAATAGTGGAAATACTCCCCCATTTCATTTATGTGCCTATATATTAGATGCTCTGTGTTTTAATTCCGAATTCCCTATTTTGGGTTGGAAATGGACTTCACAGGAACTTGTCCTGATTCACATTTACCATAAAATTTTGTGGAAGGCTCATTTCAAGAACCATGTATATAGAATTTTCCATGGCTTCATGTTACCAATTTACCATACCATTTTTAACCAATTTCCTCCTTGACTCTCTGAAAAAGCAAAGCTTGATATATCCCTAATCGTTAATTGGTTTGGAGAGGAATTTTTTACCTATATTAGGGTTTTTGGAAGCATTGTCGAACCTCATGTCTTACCTCTATATGTTCCTGATAAACTTTTAGCTCAAGAAATTTCTTACCAGTTGACAGAAAAAGGGATGTCTAGGTGTTTGAAGAATTCCAAAAAATTGATGTGACCTACCTTTACTTTCCATTGTGGAATTTATACTCTTAATGATTTTAAATATGCTGAAACAAAAACCCTTAAGATAAGCAATCTTAAGCTTGCAACCGTTCCAGGAAGACAATATGATCCAAATAAAGTGGCTTTTGATTTCAAAACTTTGGTCCAAATTGCTAAGTTTGAGCATGAGCCTGATGTATTTGATGATTTATTTGTCTCAATTGAGAAATTTTCCTGAGTATATGATCTAGCTAAATCCAAATTTCAAGCAGAAGATATGAACAAATTTATACAGTTCAGAAGCCAGAGATTACTTAAAATTCCCCTTGACTAGCTGTGGATTCCTTTACAAGAAAATGAAAGTATGGAAAAAGAACAAAAGAAAAAGGAAGATATAGCCAGAAAATTAGAAAAATAAGTGTCTACCGGCAAAATTGATATGCAGACTGAGAAGGAAAGAACAAGTAACAAGCCTGATGTGCAGACAGAAAAGGATAATAATGGCAGCAAGGCTAATATACAGTCTGAAAAAGAAGATACAGATAATAAGCCCGATGATCAACCTAAAAGAGAAAAGATCACGCAGAAAGAGGGAAATTCTACTGAAGTGATTATTACTTCCCATTTGCTACAACAGTATGAATAATTTTCTCAACAAATAGGAGAACAAAACAATCCTCAAGTTGATAATATCAATAATCAGGATATGGAGATCATTCCTGAAAATCCATCAGAAGAAATTGTATTGAGAGTTGAAGACATCCCTCCTCTGGATATCTTTTATAGTCCTAAGCATAGGGCTGTTGTCAGAAAACAAAGAAAAAGAAGAAAGATAGATCAAGGACCACATGCAACTTCACAAGTTGAATTAATGAATGTTGTATGGAAGAATACTGAGGTAAATCCCTCAGAGGATCTTACCAAACTATCACAATATGTAGGTGCCTACAGTGCAGCCACTATAGATAAATTTGCTGAAGTCAATCAAATGATAAAACAAAAAGACTTAAAGATAGCATTGCTAGAGGAGAAAACAACAAGCGATCAACAAATAATATTGCAGTTGGAACAACAATTGGAAGAAGAAAGACTCAGAGCCAAACAATTGGAAGAGAAAATGAGTATTGAAAAGAAGAAGCTTGATCAACAGGCTTTGAATAGACAACAACAGTTGTCTCAAGAGGTATCCAAATTACAGACTTTGCTACAAAATGATAAAACTACCAAAGCAGAGCAAGAAAGAGTTTTTCAAGAAAGATTGGATAAATTTAAGGATTATCCTAAAATTGACCAATTAAAAAAATAAGCTCTCGAAACAAGTAAACTATTGTCTCAGCAGTTGGATGATCTATGTTCCAAAATTGCACAAGCTGAACCTTTATGTGAAATAACATCTTCCCTCATTGATGAATCAGTCAGTACCAGAATTGAATTTGAGAATGCAGATGATAAGATTTCAGAATTTATTTCATGGCAGGAATCAGAACAAGGAAAGAGGGCAAATCTTCCCAGAATCAAAGAAAGGCATAAAGAAATTTTGTTTGCTGAATGGGATACACAGTTGATTAAAGAATAATGTGCTACATCAAGGGCCAGAGCCATAATGAACAATCTGACACAATTAGTAAATGATAGCTTATATGCTACTAATTTAAGTTCAGATTGTACTCCAGGTAAATTTCCAAGGATGAAAGAAACTGATACCAGATGGAAGTAAGAAATAATCAACAGGAATCAAAAGATCAGCAAAATACAAGAAATTACATGGGATGTCCTATGGACATATTTGATCAAAGCACAAATTCAGAAAATGGCAATCAAATTTCTTTCTAATGCCATAAATTACATCATTCTAGAGCTATCTGATGCCACATACACTAGTCAGTTGCATTCGAGGCTGAGTCATCCAACCAAAGTTAGAGATATGCTCAAAATCTGCCACCTCAGCGCATTGAATACAAAAGAAATTCAGTGAATCTATTTTATTTGATATTGCAAGTCTTTTCCCTGATCTTCAATGATAGTTTCTAGCATGAGTTATAGTTAATTTGTTTTGTTAATTTCCTATTTAAACCCCTTTCAAGCATTTAGAAAGGGGTCCTGAATTTGTAATATTTTGGCTTTGGATAATACATTTCTGTACTCCATTGACTATCTTATTTTTTATAAAGGATTACATTCTGTGATGTTATGGTGAATTATCTTTGAGAGTTGCATTTTTGTACCTTGAAAATTGTTCTAAGTTAAAGTGTAGGATCTGGATATCAAATTGCATCAAGGAAATATCTTAATGAATCTAGTATTTCTATCGATTTTCTATTTTTTTTTTTATGTAATGAAGTATTCTCTTTGAAATTTTCTATCATTTATATATGCTTGTTTCTCAAATATTTCTTTATCATATCATTTCTGAAGATATAGAAATATTCATCTATCATAGTATGTGCAAATGATATATAGAATTATGAATGCGATGTGTTATTCTAACTCTGTTTAATTTCTTAAATAGAGTTATCATTATATGATATTGCATCTTTCTATTGAATAATAATACATTTTCATGGTTATTTGTTTAATTGAAACAATCTTTAAGTCGTATTCATATTTAATACCTGGGTTATTTTTATAATTATTTGTAAGTTATAGATTAAATTAGATAGATTAGCTCAGTTAGTTAGCTCCATTTATCCACTTACACAAACACTCCATTACCAATCCATTTATTATTAGGAAACTGGTCCTATAAATCCAGTCGGAGCCACCGCACCAAATGGAAAAGGAGCTGTCCTAAGATCCGGATCGGGTGGTTTTCCCCAATGTTTGAAGCAACGATTTTCGAGGCTTCAACACAACCTAAACTATGTGAGTGATTAGGAAAGGAATCAATTTTCTCAAGATGAAAACATAGGGTCTTACAAACCCATGAATATATTTAACCTAAAGAAGGATATGTATCCCATTCCTTCCAAATTTGACATATGAATTTTAAGAAGTTGGAAAAATACTGAGAGTTGGGGGGGGGGGGTGAATCAGTTTTATATCTTACAATAAACTTTTTCTTTTCCTTACTAAATTTCTATATGCGACTTTAATGAACCTAACTAGAGTATATGCGTGGATACACTAATAGAAACTCGAGTATACTGAGATGACTTTATTGTTAGGTAATATTTTAGAAACTTTCTTTAACCCATGTTATCAGTTATGCATAAGATAGTTAAGCAGTAAATATGTGCAGTAATAACATAAAAAATCATCACACAAGAGCATCACACATGAACACCAAGATTTAAGGTGGAAACCCAATTTGGGAGAAAGCCACCGCTGCTTTTGTCTCTGTCTTCAATATTTATTATATGGAAAACTGTTATAGCATCATTTATCACCAGCTTATACTTGATGATTTATACATTGGCCTTGGGCAACCCTTCCCTTTAGACTTGGACATATTTCTCAAAAAATAATATCTTAAAACCCATATGCGACTCTCCCAGACTTTTCCACGTATATACGCTAGTCCATAAATAAAGAATTGCATATGCCATTTTAAACATTAAGAAATATATATTTTCCCTATTTTAGTGGTGGAGTTTATGGTTGTTCTAGTAACTTAACCACCCTAGCCCATGGCCCAATTGTTCCCAACTGTAAAAAACTAATTTGAAGGAGTATAAAATCCCCTCAAGGGAATGGCCTAAAGGGGGAAGAGAGAGATAAATATAGATATTATACACTATTGGAGCCCTATCCAAGTCTGATATATTCCCGTGCCTCCTACACTTCCTAGATATTTTTAGGAAACCCTTTTTTTCTTGAGATGCTCACCACCCTATGTGTCATCCATTGTGCACTATTCTTGGAAGAAATATTGAGAGGCTAGGACTAGACGAATCCAAAGGATGGTATGCTCGAAGGTCGTGGCAGATTTCATATGATATCTCCACGTTTGTTTACTATACATGTTATTAATAATAGAAGAGCCATCTTGTTCCTGATGTTTATGTGTTAATAGTATTTTATACATGTGTAATGACCATTAATTGTACATTTAATATTGTTTCTATGAGATTATGCATGCTTTTGACTAACATCTAGAAAATATAAACACTGTACAACTAGGATTTTTTGTTCGTTCTTTGATGATTTACATATTATGAAGCACAAAGTGTTGCAGGGGGTTTTCATCCCACGGGATCTACTTCAACTGAGGGATATCCAGGTAAGGTCTGCAGCTTGTAGATTCCAGTTATTTGCATAGAAGTTGGTTAAGTGAGTCCTTCTCGTAATGACATGCCCCTAGTTTGTGAAGGTTCATCAACCCAAGACCTTTAGGGTAACGTTTATCGAAACAGAAATGGAAACTCCACTGGGGATCACATTCTTGTGATTTCCCGTTTGGGTTTTTTTATCTGTCTTGTAGGTTCCTGATAGGTTTTATTACTTTTTACAGTCTAGTAAGTCTTTTCTTAGCCAGGCAGAAGACCTGGTCTCTTGATTAGGCTTGAATTTTTATTTTTTTCCTTATCTTTATTTTCATATGTAGTTTTTTCTTTTCACATTTGCGTATACCTCCTGTGTTTTCCAAAGTGACCCGCGTATACGTGAGTTTCCTTGGTTACAGTCGTGTATACACGCTAGTTGCACACTGTAAAATTGCGTATGGTTGGAAAATCTTGAAAATTTGAGTTTTCAGCCTCTATAGTCTTTTCTGTTTGTGTTGAACCATTCCTGTGGTGTCTTTAAGGTCTATGGACTGTGTTTATGGTGATTTCATATCCATTTCTCTCTTATTTTTGTGAAAACCTAGCCATTTGGTGAATTTCCTTTGTTTGTAAGTTTGCAATTGCGGCTGAAGCACCGAGAGGTTTTCCTGAAGTTCTTGGTTGTTCTGACCTATCAGAATAGAGAGACTCTGCTTGTCTTCTCTTCTTGGCCCTATGCATTGCTTCACTTATGGTTTTTTCCTCCTTGGTCTATTTCGGTTTTCTTGATTTCTTGGACTTGTCTTCTTGCGAATCTTGAAGAATCTCTTTTTGGTTTTTTGAGTGGTTGTTTGTTGCAAGATTGTGCTACTATGCTGAATCAATTGATTAAGTTTCTTGGTTCTTTTTTCCCATTTAAGTCTTGCTACGAAAGTAGCACAGTTGGCTTGAGCACTTTGAAGCCTTTGTTGAGACTCATTTTTGTTGATTTCGGTTCTTGGGTAGTTTTTGCTTGTCTTCTTGAAATCTCTTTTCTTCCATTATAAGTTAAAAATCCCAAAACAATTTTGTGCTTTCCGTAGCTTTTTCTTTGAGCTTGTTTTTATGGTTTTATTGCATCTTTTGAAGCTTTTTGGCTGGTTTCTAGTCTTTGGTTCTTGGCTTGATTTTGAAGGAAGTCTTCTCTTGATTTCTCTCTTTTGTATCAAGTGCATTTTGACATTCTTATGCATAGGAGTTCTGTTTGGAACTAGCCTTGTTTTTCTGTCAAAATGTGATCGAACCATTGTCTTGCTAGGGACTCTTTTTTGCTTCTTTAGAATTAGCATCTTAGGATTTTCATATCATTGGTAGTTTTAATTAAGTGCATTTGAGCATTTTATTCTTTTTTCAAAACTTTCTAAATCATGTGAAGTGTGAGTGTATAAAAAGAAAATTCATTTGCATGTAACTAGGTTTTTATTGATTTCTTCTGCGTCATAAAACACCATCAGTTTCACTTCTGTGTACCCTTGACTTAAGTAACATCCAATTTAAAACAAGAGATATAATTAAAATAAACTAGAAGTATTTGTATCATTGTCATTAATCATACAACAACTAGCTAGGTTGTAGGGCCTTGGATTAGGTGATTGGAGAGTTAACTCTCCAAGGCTGCTCAAATTGTTAAACATAGAAAGTTTATTAATGAGTGAAATACAACACCATTAAGTGGACCAGGAAAGCTCTCCTCTATAGATTCAAGCATGAGGGATAGTGTAAGCAGAGAAGAGAGATACCCCATCTCCTATTTGCTAAATATTGACCTAAGACAATTCCGCTCGACTGCCGATACAAATTGGTGCCCTTAGTTGCCTATCCTAGGGACCACACAGGTGACTACGGGGGGGAATACCTAATCTGAAAATGAAAGTATTTTTACTGCTGTTCAAAGTAATCATTTTCATTAAATTAAGTGTGCAAAGTGTTTGTAAGGTCTTGCAAGTAAAACAAAATGTTCTTGGTAACTGTTTATGAGTTTAAGTGTGAGGGAATGTTATTTAAATTTATTGTTTAACAACTTGAATCTGAAATACACAGCAGAATAACTTCACCAGAAACAAAAAGCAACATGATGAGGCAATTCATCGCTCCTGGGCTACATCTACCAGGTCCAAGGCTCCCAATGGGCATGTCCTTGATATATTATTATGCTCAAATTGGTTTTACAGTGAAAAATAAGCCTAAAAAGGTTGAAACAACTGTGGCAATGAATTCAGAAGACAAAAATAAGCTAATTGTGGCTTTTATTTCACCTAAAACAGTGAAGTGTAGCCCAATGCAGCTCCATTTCCCTCATGGTCCTGATGGATCTCCAAGCTTCCCTGAAGAAAAAATGGTTTTAAAACACCTCTGTTGGCTCTAAATCCTATCCCAATGGCTCCATAATGCTCATAAAAGTCAAAATTGACTAATATTTCATCCAAAAAGGTTCAATATTAAAGACGTTATGATAGAAACATTATTTTGCCCAATGTCACTAAAAAAACTCCACCAATTTTGGCCTAACTGCAGTTAGCAACGCCAATTTTGGCATAGCTGCCAAAATTAGTGGAAGGCGCCAAGTTTGGTCGGGCGGTTAGTGTTAAGTTAAAGGTTGTGGAGTGGTGGCATGTGACCACACCGAAACAACCGCCGAAGAAAACGCGTTCATCCATAGCATGAATTGTTTTGAGACGTGGCCACATGTTCAACCCTAGTTGCAGATGAAGCAGTTATGGAAAATGCCAGGTTTAAGCCCTGAGGTCAAGACATTCTGGTTGCATGGAGTCGGAGCTAGCCCTTATATTTTTTTGACCGTTCAAAACTTTAAGTTGAAATATATATCGGATCCATAATCTATTAAGATCCATTGTGTAGCCCGAATGGTTGGGCGCTTGTGCTTGCGGGGATGAGGTCTCGGGTTCAAAACCCATAGACTTACAAAAAATTTTACACCCACTTGATTTCTAGCCTGGGGCCATGTGGTGGCCTTTGGGTTTGCCATGTGGCAGCCCATGATTGGCCCAAATTTGCATAGTCAATCGATTAACGAATCCAGCGCTGCCACTTGTCCTCATTTGATTTGCCCCTGTGGAATATTCTCGAATTTTTCTTTTTTTTAAAATAATTCCAAAGTCAATTAAACCTTGGTCAAACTGAATTTTTGAAGGATACTGTAAACTTCAAACCTGCATAACTTTCTCATACGATGTCAGATTTGAGTGCCGTTCATGGTGCCAGAATCGTAGCGACGATTCCTATCCAGTCCTTTAGGTTTCAACCAATTCTGAGAAATTCCATTTTGAGCATTTTTTTCAACTTAGGACATGATCACCTGATCACACCTCCCAAATGGGAAGCTTTTGGACCCCAAAAGCTCTCTGATTTATAGAAATTAAAGATGAGGAGACTGATTCTCCACTCTTCCGACCTTTAACCACTGAAATCTTCTTGACATCATCAAATTGAGATTCTCATAAAAAGAAAAATTCTTCCTTGAATCTGCTGACCGACTGTTGCTAACATTGACTGAGTCATGATGCATATTTTTGAAATTTGCAGAACCACAGCTATAATTTGCAGAATACATACTATTTCTACAATGGTCAAACTTCAAAGGAGACTAAAAATAAGATTCACCTTGCCAACTATCCTCATGGAAAATTTTTGACAACTGAGCCATGTACTTGTGTCGAATCTCGACCAAGTTTTCTCACCATACCAATCTGCCATTCTGAAACCAGCAATGACCCATGCTGAACTTTGTGCCCTCTTTGCTTGCATCCTTTACCCTCCCTTGGATTCTTGCACCACTTTGCACCGACACTTTTTTCTCTGCACCGATCGACACCAAAGAAAATTTCTGCAACATCTTGTTATCTTCCATAGATGACCTGCTTTCAGGCTGAAACATATCATCATTTATATCAGCAATAACATGAAAAGGAGAATGTACAAAATATTTTTTCTTAACCATCAACAAAGTTAGATTTTGACTTGCATTGAAAAGCCTTTTCAATTGCCCTACATTCACTAAAGACAATTATAGCTTCTTCCGATGTGCTCTCACAATAAACTCTTTTCCATCCTTGAACAAATGGTACTTGTTCTCATGGCGATGGAAGATCGCTTTTTTGTCATATAAATATGAACTTCCCAACACAACACCTATAATGTCAAGAGGTACCACATCTAATTCAACCCAATCAACATAATGAGCTGTTATGGTGAAGCACAACATGCAATTTCTTAAGACTTGTAAGTTAGCATCCTTGCAAATCCACCCAAGTGGATATGGATTTGGATGAGGTATGGTCTCAAGTTCCAGCTTGTTGACTAAGTCTTCTGAGGTGAGGTTTTCTTGAGACCCACTATAAAATAGTGTGTCTATATTTGTGTGTTTGGCTATTATCCTCACATGAAACAACTCTATCCTCCTCTCTTCATTTTGAGCTTCTATGTGACAGTTTAAAGTGCTAGAACTGGGATTTTTTTCCTTAACAAACTCTTTCCCCTTTATGTTCTTTAGTACCATGGATATGATTTTAGTTTCATCACCTGATTTAGACCCTAAGTCTTGTTCAACAGTTGCAATAGTTTTCCCCTTTTCTTTGGCCTTATCTTTGTTTTTAAATTTCTCTGGTTTTAGCTCTAGATAAAGCTTCCAACAATGGTCTTCATCGTGGCTTGTTTTGGAACAGTTTTTACAAAAGAACTTTCCTTTTTATTTCCTAGAGTTTGCATTTCTTTTCCTCACTTTTCCTTTAAAATCACTATCCATAGTCCCATCAAAAGACTGTTTACCTCTAGCCTCTAAATGCGTAGCTTGCACACAAACTTCGTCTAGACTATTAGGATTTAACATAAGGATAGTATGTATAAGGTAATTGTGTAAACCACCTATATATTCAGAAAGGTATCCTTAGTATGCAAATATTTTCCAAGTAGTAAAGCCCTTCTTCTAAACTCTTGAGTGTAATCTTGAACACTTTGTCCCTTAAGTTGTCTAAAACTTTTCCAATTCATGATAGTCTTTTGTAAATGAGCTAATGGATAAAATTTATTTTTAATTGCAGTAATGAATTCAGCCCATGATAAAGTGATCTTACCATGTTTTTTAATTTCATCCTTGGTCTTGGCTTCCCACCATACCAATGCTGCTCCATCCATTCTCAACGAGGCTAACTGTATCTTGGTATCGTCATCATGAAGGTTCTATATCCTTAAGTAAACTTCCAACTGTCTAATCCAATTGTCAAGTTCTTTGCATTGACTTCATCGTTAAACATAGGCAACTCAAATTTGACATCAATATTTAAAAATGGACTTTTACCAGTGGTTTTAGACTTGTGATATTGATTCACCGAAGTTGAGGATGACGATATAGAGGAAGAGGATGACGATGGGGATGGTGGATCACCATTTCCTCCGTGTCCTTTATTTGACTTGTTATCACTTTTATTTCCTCCTGAAGAACCCTCTCCTTCTTTCTGGTTTTTAGACCCTTCTCCAACAAGCCTCTCATTCCTTTCTTGGTAGAGTATCCTCACCATCTCAGTCATATCCAAGAAATCTTTCCGGAATACCCGTTCTTCTTCCTTGGGATCCATATCTTCAGAAGCTTCTCCCTCTCTTGAAGACATGCTTGAAGCTGCTTCTATGGCTCTTGGAGGTGGCTCTTTGACCCTTCTTGGTTGTGGATTGCTTTGTGCACTAACCAAGTGTCCTTCGCCTCTCTTGAGTTTAAACCTAGTAAGCATCAAAACTTGCAAAAAATCAACTATATCTTTGCACAAAACAAATGTTGAGTAAAGCTCTAGCTCCTAAGGCTCAAATCCTTATCTCTGATACCATCTGATTTTAAAATGAAAGTATTTGTACTACTGTTCAAATTATTCATTTTCATTAAATTAAGTGCGCAAAGTGTTTGTAAGGTCTTGCAAGTAAAACAAAATTTTCTTGGTAACTGTTTATGAGTTTAAGTGTGAGGGAATTTTATTTAAATTTACTATTTAAAAATTTGAATCTGAAATACACAACAAAATAACTTCACCATAAACACACATCAACATGATGAGGCATTTCACCCCTCCTGGGCTACATCTATCGGGTCCAAGGCTCCCAATGGGCATTTCCTTGATATATTATGATGCTCAAATTGGTTTTACAGTGAAAAATAAGCCTAAACAGGTTGAAACAACCATGGAAATGAATTCATAAGATAGAAATAAGCTAATTATGGCTTTTATTTCACCTAAAATAGTGAAGTGTAACCCAATGCAGCTCCATTTCCCTCATGGCCCTGATGTCTCTCCAAGATTCCCTGAAGCAAACATGGCTATAAAACACCTCTGTTGGCTCTGCAACCTATCCCAATGGCTCCAGAATGCTTAGAAAATTTTAAATTGACTAAGATTTCATCCAAAATGGTTCATTATTGAAGAAGTTATGATAAAAATAGTATTTTTCCCAATGTCACTAAAAAAACTCCACCAATTTTGGGCTAACTGTAGTTAGCAACGCCAATTTTGGCATAACCGCCGAAATTAGTGGAAGGCGCCAAGTTTGGTCAGGTGGTTAGTGTTAAGTTAAATGCTGTGGAGTGGTGGCATGTGACCACACCGAAACAACCGCCGAAGAAAACACATTCATTCGTAGCATGAATTGTTTTGAGACATGGCCACATGTTCGGACCTAACCGCGGATGAAGCAGTTATGGAAAACACCAGGTTTAAGCCTTGAGGTCACGACATTCTAGTCGCATGGAGTCAAGGCTAGCCATTATATTTTTTTTACCGTTCAAAACTTTAAGTTGAAATATATATTGGATCCATAATCTATTAAGATCCATTGTGTAGCCCAAATGGTTGGGCGCTTGTGCTTGCAAGGATGAGGTCTCAGGTTCCAAACCCGTAGAATTACAAAAAAATTTCCACCCACTTGATTTCTGGCCTGGGGCCATCTGGTGGCCTTTGTGTTTGCCATGTGGCAGCCCATGATTAGCCCAAATTTGCACAGTCAATCCATTAACGAATCTAATGCTGCCACTTTTCCTCGTTTGATTTGCTCCTGTGGAATATTCCATGGAATATTCTGAGGAATATTTCCAAAATATTCCAAGGAATATTCTTTTTTTTAGAATAATTCCAAAGTCAAGTCAACCTTGGTCAAACTGAATTTTTGAAGGATATTGTAAACTTCAAACCTGCATAACTTTCTCATACGATGTCGGATTTGAGTGTCGTTCACGACGCCAGAATCACAGCGACAAGGCCTATTCGGTCATTTAGGTTTCAACTAATTCTGAGCAATTCCATTTTTGAGAATTTTTTAAACTTAGGACATGATCACCTAATCAATACCCGTGGTACCTGAGACAAACGTTGCATCACTTCCATCAGTACTTCTGGAGGGTGCCCTTGTGAAGCTTGGGGACTTGCACCAGAAAAGGCTATTGTTAGGAGGTCAGCATAACTGTTTATGTTACCTTCTCTAGTAGGCCTAGGGCGTAATTACTCCAGACTATTTTTGGAAGGTCCTATTATTTTGCTTTCCTGTATTTTGGTGTCTGGTCCTCATCACCTGGAGCGGAAATACCTGAGAGTTGCTTGTCTGGCTGTATCTTAGGAAATTTTTAGAGTGTTATCTTTGCTCCTAGATTGCTTAGCTTCATATATATTTTGAGTCTAAAATTACTCTTAAAGTGGCCAACCGATCGCCTCGTCGATCGAGGAGGCTTCGTTGGTTATCTCTTGCAAGTGCCAAGCCTTCTTCAAGAAGGCGTAGGAGTAATTCGGAGGGTGATTTTCACTCGGTGGGTTCGAACACAGCGGAGAGAGATCCTCTGTCGGGACTTGTTGTTTCTGTGGGTGGTTCGGATGTTGGTGTTAGTATAGAGAGGAGTGGTCCACTCATCACTAGAGTTTTATTTCCAGTAGAAGAAGTAGAAATAGAGGAAGTCCCTCAGCCTACTGAGTCTCTTCAATCTCCTCTTCCTGCTATTTATCCCAACGTTATTCAGTAGATCGGGCCCAAGTCTCAGAGACCGGCTAGTCCCTTTCCGTCATATCCCTTTCTTTTGATGGCCATGACTGGGAGCACAGTTTCGGTTGTGAACATTGTAAGTGTTCAGACTCCTCTTTCAGTTGTACGGGGCACTATTTCTATATCGACAATCATTTCTAGTGCTTCTTTGTTTGGTTCTGGAAACAACCAAGCACATGCTTCTCAATCTGGTCCCTTTTCTTATGGAATGCCCACTAGTGCAATTCCTTCTTTCTCCTTTTATGCTGCTTCAGATGTCTCCACACCCATTCCTTCTATGGCTAGTGGAATTTCCCCATTTCAAGGGTTCCCCTTTGGAAGTGGGCATATCCCTCATTCAACCCCTTCCTTAGGATCCTTGCATTTTACCTCTCAGACTCAAGGTTTCAATCCTTTTTCGGAAGGTCAAATTTCTAATGTCTTTTCAGGATGGAACCCTATTTTTACAACGTTAGGAGTGGGGAGTCAGTTTCTTGCTGGTCAGCAAGGGAATTTTCCTTTCCCTTCATCGAGTACTTATAAGGCTTTTTCTTCGTTTGAAAATGCTTGGAACCCTTACCAAGGGGTTTCCTCTTCATTCACTACCTTAGTTGGAGGGAATGGTCCTGTGTATAGTAACTCTATGTTGGGGGGGGGGGGGTCCTTCTCTGAATGTTGGGTCACATGGATTTTCTTATGGCCCAACATTCTCTACGAACAATCTGGAAACCTGGTGCCTCAAAAAATCCAAGTTATTCTTTTTAGAATGTGTGGAATCCTTCCTATGGGGGATGGAATTCCCAAGCTCCTCCTCGCTTACCATTTCTGGAAATGTGAAACTTTCCAGATCTATCGAAATTGACTAACAATCCTATTCGGTATAGTCTGGGTTGGCCTCTGGCGCCCACCAAGCTCCCCTCAGACATTCCAAAGTTTGAAGGGAAGACAGGCGAGGATCCGACAGATCACATCACCACTTTCCATTTATGGTGTTCCTCGAACTCCTTGATTGACAATTCGAGTAGGTTGAGATTATTTCAAAGAACCTTAACTGGAAATGCTTCCAAATGGTATATTGAGTTAACTGGGGGAAATTTTGCTACTTTTGGAGAGTTGGCTACCATGTTCTTAAATTATTTTCAGTTACCTATCTGTTATGATGCCGGGATTGACCTCCTGTCCAATTTTCAATAGGACAAGGCAACTCACATTTCTAACCATATTCAGGAATGGCGAAGAAGGAAGAGGCTACTTAAATCCCAAATCCTGAATGAATTCCTTCTTGAATGGTTTTGTAAATCTTTACAACCAGAACCTTCTAAGGATGTATCCCATTCAGGGGTATTTTCTGAAGAGAAGGCTATTTTTAGGGCTCAGGAGTTAGAACTGATTTATTCTCAGTTTGGAGTCCTTAATAAATTTTTTCCAGATTCTCCTCACTCCAAATTAGACTTAGCCAAAACTAAACTTGGTCCTCATGGTGATGGGTTTATCGGTTCGATTGATAGCGGTGTGGATAACCTGATAAGTCAATTTCAACAGTTGTCTATACAATCTGCTTCTTCTGGTTAGGTTGTGCCTTCAGTGTCAACTCCTTCCCAATCCTTGGCAATTAATGTTGTCTAAACTTCCCATCCCAAAGGAAATAAACAATTCAATGGGAAGAAGAAGGGACGGAATAATAAGAAAAAAGACAAGGATGGGAAGGGGAATGCAAACAAATCCAACGATCATGTTGGAGAGGGTAAAAGGAATAATAAAAAGAAAGTGAATTTTCCATGCAAATTGTGCATTGGAGATCATCTTACGCACCTTTGCCCTAAAATTCAGGATTCGCAGCGCTTGTTAGCTCAACAGGGTTCTTCTAGTTCCTAGGCTGTCCTAAAAAACCCTTTTCCCCAAGGGCAACAATTAGTTTTTGGTGCGAATCCAAATATTGGGGCTCCCTCTGGGGGTAGCCAAGAAGGGGAAAATACATCAAACATATACATGATGAGTTCTCACACAGATATCGCTACGAGATCTCGTGATTATGGCGAAGTTGAGTCTTCGAAAGCTAAGGGTGTTCCTAATAATACTGAGCCACTTCATATTACAAGGCCTACTGTTGAGCCTATACCTCAGATGCTGAAAGGGTCTTCAAAACGTTCGATGATCAATCCTAATGCCAAGGCTACCCATAACTACTCGATTGTAGAAGATCTGGCTCAAAGTCCTTATGCCATGCCCGCGTTAGAGGTGCTCCAGTCTTGTCCAGCTCATCGAAGTGATTTTCTCTCTGCTATTAGGGTTGTTGATCAAAAGAATTCTCTTATGATCACATTTAATATGTCAAATTTTAAAAAAAGACTTCCTCATCATATGGCTTTCAATATCAGATCAACTTATCGAAAATTCAATATCTTTCAAGTAGTCGTAGATGAGGTTGCTTCCACATGTGTAATGTCTCTTGAATGCTGGAAGGGTATTGGATCTCCCGCAGTTGTTCATTTAGCCACTCTTCTAACTGCGTTTGATGGTCATTCTCATAGGCTGCATGGTATTGTTCCAGCTTTTCCCATCTGTGTTGGGGGCAAGATTGTTAATATCGAAGTTGAGATAGTTTATGAAAGCTTATACTATAACCTTCTGTTGGGGCGAAATTATATCTATGAGATGGATGCCATAGCATCCTCATTATTTCGTATTGTTTGTTTCCCTCATGAGGGGAGAATTGTCACAATTGGCCAACTAGATTTTTCTCCTGTAGATCTGAATGCATCTTCTGACTCAACTATTTCTTTGGTGAAGGATACCAAGCCACTTGTTGAGAATCTAGGGGTTGGAATGTACACTTCCTTGATGGATAATTTTGATCTTCTACCTCCTTCAGTTCATATTAATACTATTTCATCCTCCAAGGCTCCTATTCGAAGAGAGGTCTTCAGAATTCATTATTTTTTGGACCCTTGGAACTTATCTTCTCCTACCTCCACATTAGAAGAAGTTCAAGTGGGAGGAATGGCATTTCCTATGTCTGCGGCTGAGATCTCTTATAGTTCTACTGTTGACTCTGCAGATTCCATTCCAATTTCTATTTCATTGGAGGAATTGGATGGAGATGTGGCTCTGTCTTGGACTCTTATTTCATCTTCAACTCAGGATTTCCTTGATACCACTCTTCCATATGAAGAGGCAATCCTTGAAGAAATGACTGGTGTAAAGAGACTATGGGATGATTTGCATCATCGATCTTACTTTCTCTCGGACTTGTGCTAAATTGAATCAAGTTTTCCTAGCCCTCAGTATTTTGGTCCTGTTCACCCAGTCCTGAACCCTTTAGCATTAGCAGATGTTTTTGTTGAAGGGAACATGGCTATGATTTCTCCTACTATCTTGGTGAAAATCTATAGAGATCCCAATATTATATAAAATGTCTTCATCGGAGCTGAGTGTTCCCCTGAAAAGATTCAAACTTGTGTCGATCTCTTTCGAGAGTTTTGTGATGTGTTTGCTTGGTCTTATGAGGAAATTCTTGGTATAGATCCATCTATTTTCCAGCATGAGATCAATATATATGAAAATGCTAAGCCTATCAGGTAAAATATTCGTCTGGTCAACCCTAGGAAGGCTGCAGCTATCAAAGCTGAGGTGGAGAAGCTTTTAAAGGCAGGGTTCATTTACCCAATTCCTTTGACTGAGTGGGTTTCAAATCCAGTTCCTGTGGACAAGAAACAAGGAAAAAATTGAGTTTGCATTGATTTCGGGGACCTAAATAAATCATGTATTAAAGATAACTACCCCACACCATTTATATATCAGATTGTTGATGAGTGTGCGAGGAATGAGATTTTCTCCTTCATGGACAGTTTCTCTGGATATAATCAAATTACTATCCGTCCTAAAGATTAGCATAAGATTGCATTTATTTGTCCCTAGGGTACCTTTTCTTACAATTAAATGCCTTTTAGCCTAAAAAATGCTGGAGCTAATTTTTAGCGGGCCATGTCTTACACCTTCCATGACATCAAACATATTATCAAGGCATATTTGGATGATTTAGCTGCTCATTCTTGCAAGAGAATTGATCATCCTTCTCACCTCCATCAAGTTTTTGAACGATGTCGGCATTATAAAATCTGGTTGAGCCCGGACAAGTGTGTTTTCGCTGTCACATCCGGTTGGTTGTTGGGATTCATCGTGTCTATGGAAAGGATTTGGGTAGATCCCTTCAAGATTGAGGAAATTCTTCAGTTGCCTCCCCCATATTCAATTCGTCAACTTCAAAGTCTGCAAGTAAAAGCTAATTTTCTCTGGAGATTCATCATAAATTATGCCGAGATTACGAAAGGATTTATGAGGTTATTAAAGAAAGGAGTCTCATTTTTCTGGGATGAATTTTCTCAACGCTCATTCGATGCTTTGAAAAAAACATTGATCTCTTCTCCTTTACTGAGTCCACCCGATTATAGCAGATATTTCCTCTTATATCTCACAGCAGTAGAATCTACCATTGGTATGGTTCTGGTTAATGAGGACTATGCTCTTTCCAAGCATGTTATATACTACCTTAGTCGAGGCTTGGTTGGACCTGAACTCCGGTATTTTCTGATAGGGAAGCTTGCTTTAGTAGCTATTCATGCTGTTCAACAGCTCAGACATTACATTCTTCTTCGCAAAACTTATGTTTTGGCAGCAGTCAATCCATTTCAGTTTGTTCTCAGTAGGCAAGTGATTGGGGGCAAATACAATCGATGGATTGTAATTTTTCAGGAATTTGATCTTGAGTTTATGTTTTCCAAGTCCAAGAAATCATTATTTTTTGCGGAATTGATTTCTGAGTTGCCCTGTGGAGAAGAGATTGTTAACGACGAATAATTTCCTAACGAACATCTTTTTCTCATATCTTCATAGGATCCTTGGTATGGGGATCTCATAGTTTATCTCTAGACTACAAATTTTCCCTCAACTTTTTGAAAATATGAGCGTCAAAAGTTACTTCACTTAGCCAAAAGTTATTTGATTATTGGTGACACTTTATATCATCACGGGGTCAATTCGATCCTTATGCGCTGCTTAACTCTCGAAGAAGCTGAGGTTGTGCTGAATGATTTCCACAACGGAGCTTATGGTGGTCATTTATCACATCATATAAATTACTATATATATATATATATATATATATATATATATATATATAGTCGGAGTGTTAAAAAATATACAAAATATGGACCATCATGTCCTACAAAATTAGGGCTTATGCATGATAATGTCTATCATAAAAAAATATTACAGTCATCCGATCATATCTATAAATCTACTCCTAAGGTCACTGCCCAAAAATTGTGTTCCTATAGAACACAATGGCAGTCACTACACGGTGAAATAACCGCACCTAGTTTTGTGGTACTCCTACCACCCATCTCTGGATAGCCTTTGGTAGGTCCTCTATTGCGGCCATAGGCACTTGGCGAGTCAAACTCTCTAAATTCCTCTGTACTACATGGAGTGTCCTGCCAAGGTCTTCAACATCCGCCTCACCTTTGCAGCTCTTGTGCCTTGGGTACCCCTCAGGCCTAACTGGTGCCATGTCTACATCATGATCATCATAATTTTGTAAGTCATTCAGTCCAATCAAATTTTTTTATTTTATTTTCATACTTTGAAAAAATCATAAAAAAATCACATAATCAAAAAATAAAAAATGCAATATTACTCATTGCACCCCATGTTGCACCAGGTGGCAGGACTAGATCTGGATCAACACGAAAGCCCATCCCAGCATAGGGATAATATTCCACTGCGATGACTTGTTCCTCCCACCATTAGAAGAACTCATCATCCCAAGTGGTTTGGGGAACTTCACTTCCCCCTAATTTCTTCATCAGATCTACCCATTGGGCTATTCTTGGATATCTCGGGCTGTTGATAGTTGAGATGACCTTGGGCCGAAGCTCTAGGACCCTCTCGAAGAAGAATGTCAGAAACATTGTACCATACCCAAAATGTTTTGTCTTTTCTTTCTGGTTTGAAGTCAACTGTTTTTTCATATTTCTCAGCAAGGCTGTGAACCAATCAAAGAGATGACTCAGGAATTCTACTACTATGCTCATTTGTGTCTGTGAAGCCTGATGCAGAGAGGTAGATCATGCTACTCTGCCAATGGTAAAGAGAAGGATATTCATGTATAAATCCTTCAGATCTCTGGTAGGAATCTGAGTTCCTACCTTTTTTGCATCCTCTACGTAGTAGACTTGGACATAATCCTCTACGGTAAGCCCTCCACCATGCTTTCCGTGTAAGTATACTGGTTCTCCTCTCCGAGAGAGTCCAGTGATGAAGTATATATCTTCCACTTCTATGCGTAGTGGCATCTGATCAATTATGAAACTGTCTTCTTCTAGTTCCCAATGATCAACCAACATTTGAAGCGACCATACATTGCTTTTCATATTGGGCATTTTGAAAAACTTGAGCAATCCACAATTTCGAAGAACATATAGCAAAGTTTTATCTTCCATCACTTCATTGTCAATTGCACTATGCTCACGCTCTCTCAAGCTGATGTACATCCTGATAAAAATCATTAAATGTTTGATTAGATTCATGTTTTAAATTTTCACTCTGCGCATACGCGACATCACTTGTACACAGTCACATATGATACGCAGGTCCGTCCACATGAACCCACGTATGCATAGAGGGTTTCATCAAAAAATCTCTTTTTTACAGTCAAATTTCAAATTTTTTTCCTTAAACAGGAATGAAATTGATGAAAAGGATGATTTTAGAGCTTACTTCACTGATTTGGCATGATTTGATAATTGATTTCTCCGGTTTTGAGAAAAGGAATTTTTGCCCCAAAAGCTCCTTCTCCACTTCTGTAATGTGAAAATGATCCAAATGTGAGTCAAATGGTGTAATTATGCCCACAATTTGAAATTTTTTTCCCAAATTTTCATTGTGCTTATTTTTTGAATTTGACTAAGGCTGTATAATCGTTTGGATTGTAAGTGTTGGGAAAGGTATTTTTTTAGGCACATGTTGCCGAATTCGAGATTTTTCTATTTTTGTTTCGGATCCATGACCACTGACCTGTCATGGCAGGTATCTGATTTCAAACTGGCATATGGCTTAGGGAATTCATTTTATGTTGAATTTTTCATACTAGCCTCCATTCTAATCACTTGCCATAGGGTCGATCCCACCATGTCATGAGTATTTAACCCATTTCACTCACTGATTTTTTAATCATGACTTGGTGGCAGAGCCTTCCTTTACATGTGCTTCCTAGTTAGTTCCTCGCTAGCATTTGTCGCCCACCTAAAATTCTTGTAGGCTCAGGAGTCCTCTTTAGTCCCTCCATGCATTATGCATTGAAGCTTCATTCTTCTTCTTCTTCTCTATCATTTTTTCTGGCCATTACCCTAGAGGTTCCGTTATGTTGTCGATTTGTATTACTGCATTGCATATTGACTACTTGTTTATCTTGGCCTTTAGCCGGCTTCATATGGACTCGTGTTTAAGCCATCTTTTGACCATGTCTTTCTATACAAGTTAACCATGCAATCACTTAGCTTCTGCAACTTGACACCTTTACCCATGGATGGAACATTTCTCTGAGTATCACTTACCAGTTTTCGCCACCTTGCATTGAGCATAGGATTGTTCATATCCCAGGAACTAGAGCATCTGTGTCATGACACTTGTTTTGTCCATTGTACTATAGCATTATTTTATTCCTTTTTAGGCTTTGAATATGAAAAAGACAAAAAAATTAAATATTTTGAAAAAGAGCGGGAACGGGATATTACTTCCATATTTGATGGAAACTACAATGTTAGTTATGTTGCCCTTGAACAAAGCACAAAAAATCTAAGTCTTTTCTCCATTTGGGATGGTTTTAGTTTTGACTTAGGAGAAGCCATAACCTTGTTTCATGGGTCAGTACTCCCTTGGTTAGTTATCTCTTCCAATCATATGGAAGCTTTGTTTATCCCTCCTTTTGAGCCCCAAAGATCTCCTTCCTTTCCACCACATTTCACTTCATTTTCTTTGTCCCTCATCAATTACAGGCTTAAATGATCAATAATATTGATTAGGATTACTTTAAGAATGTATATAATGACTAACTTGCTATTTTTTCATGATTTTGTTATTGTAGAAATTTTTGACTAGACTCGGCTACAGAACGTAGTCATTCTGTAGCCAGCCACCTATTCCGCAGCTATCTTCATGTTTACGCAAGTTCCAGGTGTCACCTCAAGGAAAAACACATATGGTCGTATTCCACATCACTCCCCCATCATTTCTTTCTCTCCATGAAGTCTGAGCTTGAGTCTACAGGTGGTTATGCACGTGGGAAACCAGAACTAGGAGATAGACTTATAATAGGACAAGGACTATACAGATGTCCTTAATCATAGTACGAGGCCACCACCAGAGTACTAGTTTGATTTTAGTTGGGAAAGACAATTATTCTTGTTTTATCTCAAAGATAGTTATGTAATTTTGTTATAAGTATGGCTCGGGAGACCGAGAAATAGCTAGCTAGATTTATGTTTTATTGTTAGATCTCAGAAGACCGTAATACTATGTTTCAAAGAATTTCTCCTTTAATGAAAGAAGCATCACTTTATTGCAAGAGCTGAGTCAATATTGAGTAGATTTGTGTGCTAATACGGTGGTAGAGGGCCCCTGCTACCTAAGAAGCTTTGTTCATATGGTTTAGATAAGTAACTTAGCATTGTTTCATTCCTAGTTTAATCAATTTTCTGAACTTTTTGTTTTTATATTCATTTGCATTGGATGCTACAGACTAGTCTTGTTCTTACAAATTATTCCAAGATATCACTAATATTGAATGAGATATAACTGTAGTATTTAGGAGTTAGTTTCATTTCTCTGAACTTTATGATTTTTTTCTCAATTACATTAGTTGTTATAGCTAGTCGTGATCTTATGAACTCTTCCAAAATATCACTAACTCCGGATGAGACATAGCTATGGTGTTTTAGAGCTTTGTTGTGTTTTTTTGAATTTTATGCTTTCATGCTCATTTACATAACATGTTGCAGCCAATCCTGTTCTATAAATTATTCCAAAATACAACTAACTCCGAATGAGACAGAGCTGAAACATTTCAGTGATTAGTTGCATCTTTAGTCTAGTTGTAGTACTCCGGAGGTAGATGTCACTCTAGCTTAATTCTGTCACTATATTTCAAGTTTGATAATGGCACTCTAGTTCAACTCCGTTCACTGTATTTCCAGTTAAGATTAGTGGCATTCTAGTTCAATTCCAGTTCATTGTATTTCAAGTTAGGTAAATGGCATTCTGGTTTAGTTGTGGTCACTGTATTTCAAGTTTGATCAATTGCATTCTAGTTCAGTGTTATCCATTGTTCTTTAAGTTGTGTTGACTGTCAAAATTAGACTTCATGGCCTTCATTGTTTACAAGCTACTCTTGTTCTGACTTTCTATTAATGCATCATCACATGGACAGGAATTAGTGATATCAGTTTAAGGCCTTGATTGTTCTGCAGTCCTTTGTAATATCAAAAATAAGTCTTTTTCCCAAAAGACTATTCTAGAAAATCTCTAACTTTCGAATGAGGCTTAGTAGTGACAAGATGAGCTGCATAATAGATTAATCTTAGCATTACAAGTTAATTCAGAGTAGAAATCTTATTGTGCTACAAATAATATTTTCCAATTGTGTGTTCCAATAAACTTCTAGCCATGGATGAGATACTTTGTAATATTGTAAGATGATTGTTTACTTAGGAGAACCTCATTTGCACTAAATTTGTCCTTTTCTCAAGCTATTCCAACATATTTCTAATGAATGAATTGGATGAGTTCATGTTATGAGTTATTGAGTTCATGTTGTGATTTATTTCCTTGCTATGAGTCATTAACAAGCTTTGCATTTTCTGTTCTTTAGTGCCGTACACAGTTTATAATAGGTTTTGCTCTGTTTTTAGTGTGACCAACAACTGTTCTTCATCAACATTTAGCTCTTTTCCTTCTTGACACAAAAGGCACAAAATCAAAAACATAAAAAAAAACACTAAACACAATGTAGTGAGAAACAGATACCTAGGCACATATAGTGCACCTCACTTCAGCAGTCTACTAGCCCTGGTTGACAATTTATGACCTCAATTTAGGAACACTAAGTTGAGCACTAAATTTTGGCACCGTTGCCGGGGAAGTGAAAACTAGGTATTTTTTTTTCTTACCTCCCAAAAACAATGGCATGCATAGAGAAAGAGACTCAAGGGGTAGATTCATAAGAAGCAGAAGCTTGATTCCGAGAACACCACTTGTTTCAGCAAGACCAAGAGCTAGCACATCTTCAACTCAAACCCACATTCCATCCTTTACTGATCCTAGAATCTTAGAGGACTTAAGATTAGATATTCCATTAGAAAGACCTTCCACTTCATCCACTGAACCTGTCTTAGAAGAAGATTCAAGGATCTCTGTTAGAGGCACAAACTCTTCCACTTCCACAGAAGAATCAACTATGGTAGAAGAAGGGGGAGGAGGAGTCTTTAATGGAGAACACACACTATTTGGAGGGGGTAGAGGTAGAGGTAGAGGAGAATGAGGTAGAGGTGCAGAAGGAGAAGGAGGCTGAGGAAGAGGTAGAAGAGAAATGGGAAGCTCTTTTGGGTTTCCTATAGTAGATGAAGAAACTAATACAGCTATAAAAACAATTTCACCCTCTGTCCTTCCAAACTTTTATGGACTTAAAAATGAAGATCCCGAAACCTTCCTATTTGAATTTGAAGTCCTATGTAGAACCTATGACTACTTACAAGATGCTCAAAAACTTAAACTATTTCCTTCAACATTGAAAGGAGCAACATTGAAGTGGTTTATGAGTTTGATCAATAGTTCTATTAGGAAATGGGAAGAAATGAAACAAGAATTTCTAAAGAGGTATTTGGATTATTGTATGCCAGTCAACCATAAGGAGGAAGTGTTTAAAATGCTACAAAAAGAGGATGAAAATTTGGAATATTTGTTGGAGAGATTTAACTACAACATTAAAAGAGAAAAAATGGAAAACTTAGACCAAGACACCTTGAAAGCTCTCTTGTTGAAGACAATTAGGGATGAATGGTTATATATCCTTAACATGATGGGAAAAGGGGATATATCTCAACTCACATTACCTGAAATAGCTGAATTATGTATCAACCTTTCAAGAGGGAAATATAAAACTGTAAAAGGACCAAGAGACCCTACTCTTGCAAGGGCAAGTAAGTCTGTTTCTGGGACAGTAAGTAGGGCAGAAATAGGATATATGCTTGATGAGTTCAAATATGATATCTTGGGGAGTCTTAGTGAACAGATAGACACCCTTAAGTTACAAAACAAGCAAAAATCTGAATCTGATGCCTTAGCAATCTTTTGTCCCAAATGTAGAAAGAAGCATGCCTTGAGAGAGTGCCCTTTGGATGAAAAAGTAGTAGATACCTGTGTAATTTGTTCAGAAAAACATGAGACCAAGAGTTGTCCTTTACTTCTTGGTCTCAAAGCTGTCTTTCAAGAAGAAACTCCTACGAGTTCCACAGAATCTCTCAATTTTGTCTCCAGGAGGCCTTGGCAAGGACCTCAAACACAAGGATTTCATGATCAGTTGTATAATCAACCCCCACGAAATTGGAATTCTTGGCAGCAACCTTGGCCCCAATTTCAAAATCAATCACAAACTTGGGCGCAAGGAGCACAAAATCCCTATGGAAGATACTCTCAGTATTACCAATATCCACCATCCTATCCACTATATCCACATTTCCCTCCTCAACAAAATTTTCAACAAAATTTTCAACAAAATCCTCAAAATCCACAACATCAAAATCAACCACTTCCATTACCATTTCCTCAGAAAACAAATCAGTTGCCTGCCCAACCCATACCAAACCCCAACAATAAAAATCCTCATAACACATACATGATAGAAGGCCAACAGTTTCCAACTTATTTGATCACTCCTTTAGACCTTAGTGATGTTCAACTTAGGTTTGGAAGAATAATTGAAAAGAGGAAACCTTCTGTAATCATACAAGAGCAAGACAATTCTGAGGAAGATTCTCTATGGGTAAATAAAAGTCTTGAAGAGAACACAACTTTCCAAGACCCAAACATTGAAAAATCAAAACAAAAAGAACCAATAATTTCAACTCCTATATTAGAGCATCCATCAACATCCACCTCTACACCTCCCTTTCCAGAAAGATTACAAATTGATAGGGGTGTAGAAAAACAAATTATGGTGCCTAATTATGATTTCCTAGATGAGCTAAGAAATGTTTGTATTAAGATCCCATTATTTCAAGCCATCAAGGAAATTCCAATCTTAGCAAAGACAATAAAGGAGTTGAGCATGAAGAAAACAAGAAAAAGAATAAGAGAAAAAAAGAAAATTCAACTGGCAGAAAAAATAGCAGATATCATGATGGGTAAGATTGCTATTCCAAAGTATCTAGACCCAGGAAATCCAGTTGTTAAAATTCACATCAATGGAATTGAGATCCAAAACACACTTATTGATTTAGGAGCAGTAATCAATATTATGAGTAGACAAATCATGGATAAACTGAAACTTCCTAATCTTCTTTTTACACCCACATTATTACAATTAGCAGACAGATCTGTGATCAAACCTGATGGGGTAATATAAGAAATTCCAGTGTCCCTAGATTCTTGGGAATATCATGTGGATTTTATGATCCCAACTCCTAAGAATAATCTAGGGGGGCATCCCGTTATATTAGGAAGACCTTGGTTAGCTACAACTGATGCTTTCATTAGTTGTAGATCCGGTGATATGTACATCTTTGATGGTAGTTCAACCAAGAAATTTACCTTGTATCCTCCAGCAAAGACAATTACAGAATTAGATGATACTCAATGGATAGAGGATGAAGAAGACTTACAACCTCTCTTCACAATTTCAGAAATTAGTGAAGATAGCCAGATTCTGAATACCTTAGAAAAATTTGAATCCTCTTCGGAATACAAACATGAAAAATTTCAAGAAGAATCCAACATGAGTTTTTGTCATCAAGACAGATGTCTCTTTATTCTATGGATAAATTTGGCAGCTCTATAATTGAGATATTTCCAGGGAAAACTTTGAACATAAACAAGAACCTAGAAAAATCTCAACAAGAAGAGTTAGTCAAGATATTACAGAGACATTCTTCTGCATATGCACGGGAGTACGCTGATATGAAAGGGATAAGCCCCAAGACTTGCACTCATCACATCTACATAGAGGAAAATTGTAAACCAATCAGACAACCTCAAAGACGGATGAATCCAAATCTTAGGGAGATTGTTAAAGAAGAATTGCAGAAATTGTTGAATGTCAACTTTATCTATCCTATTTCAGATAGTCAGTGGGTTTCTCCTTTGGTAATTGTGCTAAAGAAAAATGGTAAATGGAGGGTATGTATTGACTACCGAGAATTAAACAAAGCTACTCTTAAAGACCATTTTCCCTTACCTTTCATAGATCAAGTGTTAGATACATTAGCTGGCAAAAAGTACTTCTCATTCCTCGATGGGTTTAGTGGTTACAACCAAATCCAAGTAGCACTTAAAGATCAAGACAAAACCACATTTACCTGTCCTTGGGGTACCTATGCTTACCGAGTATTGCCATTTGGATTATGCAATGCACCTGCAACATTCCAAAGGGCAGTATTAGGAATTTTTTCAGATCTAATACATGATTGTGTAGAGGTATATATGGATGATTTCACAGTTTATGGAAACACATTTGAAGAAGCCTTAAAAAACTTGGAAAAAGTTTTAAAGAGATGTAAAGAAGCAAATCTTTCACTTAGTCATGAGAAGTGTTTTATGATGTTTACTGAAGGAATTGTTTTAGGACATCACATTTCAGGGGATGGGATTAGAGTTGATGAGTCAAAACTTGAATTCATCTCTAACTTATTTATTCCAAGTTGTCAAAAAGATGTTAGGAGTTTTCTAGGATTTACAGGATATTATCGAAGGTTTATAGAAAACTTCACCAAGATAGCATCTCCACTTTTCAAATTACTTACCAAAGACTGTGAATTCAAGTGGAATCCTGATTGCCAATTAGCCTTTGAGACCCTGAAAACAAAAATTTCTGAAGCACCTATTTTAAGGGGACCTAACTGGAAGTTACCTTTTCATATTTCAACAGATGCCTCAGATACAGCTCTAGGAGAAGTATTGGGACAAAAAGACCTGATTCCTTATGCCATCTACTATACCAGTAAAAATTTGACTCCTTCAGAGTTAAACTATACTATAACTGAAAAAGAGTTTTTAGCTATTGTTCATGCCATAAACAAATTCAGACACTATATAACAGGCTATGAAACTTTTGTTCACACAGATCACTCTGCAATTAGATATTTAATGAAAAAATCAATTAATAATGGCAGAGTCATAAGATGGTTATTGATTTTATAAGAATTCAACATTACCATCCTAGATAGGCCTGCAAAACAAAACAAAGTAGCTGATTTCCTATCTAGACTCCAAAACATCAAAGACAATACTCTAGTTGAAGATCAATTCCCCGATGAATATCTTTTTGCAATTTCTACTCAAACTCCTTGGTTTGCTGACATTGCTAATTATTTAGTTTCATGGAAATTTCCTTCAATAATGAATGCAAGAGACAAAAGAAAGATCATTTATGACAGTGCAAAATATTCATGGGTTGCTAATGAGTTATACAAAACAGGTCCAGATTTTATCATTATAAGGAGATGTGTTCGGGAAGATGAGATGCCTGAGATCCTCAAAGCATGTCATGATGAACCTTGTGGCAGACACTTTGCTGATAAAAGAACAGCTTATAAGATCCTTCATTTAGGATATTATTGGCCATCCCTTTTTAAATATGCTAAAGAGTATGTCAAAAGGTGTGACAGTTGCCAAAGGGTGGGGAAACCTTCTCCTCCAGGTGATATGCCATTGCAGCCTCAGGTACATATTGAACCTTTTGAAAAATGGGCTTTAGATTTTGTAGGACCTATTAGTCCTCCATTAATAAAAAAGAAATATATATTAGTTTTCACTGATAATGTTACCAAATGGGTAGAGGCCAAGCCATTAATTTCTGCTACTAAAGCATATGTAGTTAATTTTATTTTTGAGGATATTTTTACTCATTTTGGTGTTCCAAGGGAAATTGTTACAGATCAAGGAGCTCAATTCACATCAAGGCTAGTGGAAGAAATGATGGAGAGGTACAAAATTAGACACATAAAATCTACTCCCTATCATCCACAAGCAAATGGTCAAGTGGAATCTACTAATAAGGTCATTGAAGGGATCCTAATGAAGACTGTTCAT